>CAJQUW010010405.1:0-11564 GCA_907163375.1 Prostheceraeus crozeri
GGAATTTTGCAGCATTCTATAAATCATGGTGCCCGCGGTCCAGGTAAAAGTCAGGAAAAGTCAGGAAATTTTTAGGATCAGTAAAGAGTCAGAAATGTCAGTAAATTTCTTAGATCAGTAAAGAATCAGGAAAATCAGTAAAATTATAGGTACTGTGTTAAAAATGTAAAAACAGTCGGATTTTTACAATGAAGAACATTAATAAAATTATGAATGGTAAAATTTAATTATCAGGAAGATAACTAGAACCATATTTTCTGATCCATTGTTGCATTATTTATTTTTCAGCTTTCATAACGAAAGTGCAAAGTTTTCAGTTATTTATATTAGCGATCTTCGAGTTCCGGCTCTTCTATTCTCAAATATGACTAAGTTCGTTATTCGAGGGGACTGTTATTTGCGGACTTGACTATAGACGCTCTCTACCGTGGATATTTTCCAAGTATTTTCTTTAGAAATGTATTGTAAAAAATGTTATGTGATCGTGTAGACGCATCGCGCCATATAAGTACACTATTGATCGAAATACGATTTTTTCATTTTCTTGTTCAGAAAATTGATCATAAATGTTGCTTGAGTTTGAAAAGTTTTAATGCACTGTTTAATGTTATTAGTTTCTTCGCCTTTGAATGGTAAGACAACAAATCAGTTTGAAAATTCCCAAATCGGATGTCTCATTGAAAATGAACATTTATCTTCATCAAACACTTTTAAATGAAGCAGGATATTTGACTTGATAAGGTCCGATTTACGAAAAGAAAGGATACATGACTGTTTTCTTATTAGAAATTCTCTTACAGCGATGATGGTAAGTAATATGGTTTTCATGTTTACTGTTTCATGAACTTATTTTTGGGTATCGTATATTTGGTACATAGGCGTACTGGAATGTGTATAATACCCGTAATTACAAATAGCGTGAATGAATAAAATCATCATGGATCTAGTAAAGACATTCCGAGTGTTCGAGGACGTGTGTTTTTGTTCGTAAGTCTTAAAAAAAAACTATTAAAAGTTAATTGAAGGAGTCTTGTATAAGTCAATGATATTCAATAATATTTCATTAATGCTGGACAGATTACTCCACTATGCAAGGATGAATTCATTCATTACTATTCTCTTGGATTTCGTCGAATTTTTAGCTAAAGTCTCAAACCGAACAACCTATTTTTTCCTATTTCTGGCGGAAGAATTGACTTAGCTTATGAAGAACGAGTTGAGGCGATAATGTTGCTCCAGAAGAGGTTGACCAAATAAACGTCCTCTACTATCTTGTCATTCATCAGTGATGAGAGACGTATGCTTCCGACTGAGCGTCATTGATATTGGTGTTGCAGCAAACTCGTCGTTGCTGATAACGGATAGCGAACACACACCAACTCTTCGACAAAGATTTCGATGGGATTGTCCGCGATATTTGCCAGATTTTTATTGAAAGCTCCTTCATGCAAAAATCCACTCCATTATCCAGTCGTAACTTACACTTCAATGTCTTCTTGACCCAAAGATCATTTTGAACAGGCGTGAAAGAGTCTGATGAAGAAGTTTGACTGTCTAGTTTTTCTCTTCTTAATTCGAAAAAAACCATTTCCAGTAAAGAAGCAGAAATTGCCAAAGTTCAGTTTCAAGATTTCGATCCATTACCTGCGGTGGAGAAAAGGTTATCTCTTAGAAAATTTTGATCACTGTACCAGTAGGCTGTATTCTTTCTTCTTCGAATTGATTTCTGATGATGAACTATAGATTGTAATCAACATGTTATGACGCTTTTTCACGGCAATGCCTCTGTGGAGCGGGGTTCAAGGTGAATAAGGACACTTGACACAAATTTACATAGCTAGATCACTGCTACATTGAGGTGTCCTCCACGATGCCCTTACAAGCAGAGATGACAGATGAAAAAATTGCACTTATCAACATTACAGCTGAAATTTCGCGATGTCCGATGTTCGCAGGGCGCGAAAGAGGAACAGAATGCATCTAGAAAATCAAAGACGCCATGAACGTAAAAAGGTAATCAATTATCGCAACAGAAAGGCATACACACTTATCAACCATACATGAGTGCTGTTTTGATGAATAGTTTTATATTGCATGCTGCATGAAATGTATTATGCAGGTTAGGATCTGTATTATGCAATCGTAAAACAAAAGAATCTTGGTAAAACTTTAAAAAACGTTTTATTTTCCTTCATGCAAGATGTGGGATGATTCTAAGCGAAAAGAGATCAAACGTGCGAAGAGAAAATGAAGAAAAAATCGAAAGTGGACTCCGAATTATAAGTTGCAGAAAAGGCGGACGATCTGGCAAGAAAGGCGGAAACCACAATCCGATATGAGTCTTCCTCTCGTTAAACAAATGCTTTGGCATAAGCAGCAAACGAGAAGCCGTGAGGGGGAAGCGATATCCTGACAGATACAATGCACGAACTAAGAGTCAATTAACTGGTTTTCAATAAATGCGTTTCGTCTTAAAATAGATTGATTTTTTCCTACAAATGGTCAGTAAATTTTTCGAAATTTCTGGAAAATTTTTAAGCAAATAGCGCGGGCACCATGATAAATGATGGTGGGTCCTCGGTCGCTACCCATCCGCATACACCCGGACCTCCATGCGACTGGCTGTACAGAACGCTGAAAAAGCATTTGCAGGCATGGACAAGCATGCACAATCATTTGAATGTAACTCTGATCTGGAGGAATCCGCTCGCGAATTCCTCAGAAAAATATTCGACAAGCGTTTGACGACTTTAGAGTCAGAAATAATCAAAAATTCGTTTGTTTGCCCGAAATATTGTCTACAGACAACAGAAAATATGAAATGCATGAATCTATTGTATGCCTTATTGATGAGCCACCATGTCGGAATATTAAAAAATTCAGTTTCCTCTACATTGCCGGGAACGTTAGCTCAACTGATGCAATGTAGTCGTCTTCCGTCAAAGGTTATTTTGCATACATAACCTTGAACTTGGATATTTTGAAAAAATGGAACAGATGATATGGATGACATGATATATGAAAGTAAAGTTTAAAACTACAGCTAGTGAAGTTGCGCGCTTAGAGGACAAATAAAAAGTTATGCTGCCACGGTAGCAAAAAGCCAATCACAGTCTCTTTCTGTTTGTGCAGGTCAGGTTGTAATTGGCCATAGACTTCTTGACTGCATGTCGCTTAGTGATCAATAACCTGTCTTCAATAACCTCTTCTCCGATCATCGTCGCTGCGTACGATTTGACACAGCATCTGCACAGTGGTCCAGCGGTCAAAGACGCTGGTGGGCGATCCACGGACACCGGTTCGAGACCCATCGTGAACAATTTTTGGAATTTTGTTTCTGTGCATCCCTACACATTTATTACTCATTTACATCTTTTTTTGTTATCAACCCGAGACCTCCCGCTCAAATCATCTCATGGCCCAACCAGCATGCTCGTCCCTGTCATCTGGTCTGTACGAAAAGAAGAAAGGACGAGAGATGTGCATCATGCAATCGATATTTCCACCTCACATGTGGGGCTTACTCAGAAAGAGTCGTCTTCGATTACGTCCTGGTCCTGTTCAGCATGTTTACCTCCCCTGTGCTCGGGCGGGGGGGGGGGGGGGGGGGGGGTGGGGGGGGGGGGGGGGGGGGGGGGACTCGTTCAACTTGGAAGCTCCAGACTCATCCTTGAAAGCGCTTCTCGAGCGGAGACGATTCTACAGCGAATTTTTCCGCCAAAAGAACGGAACCGAAAATCCCTGCGCAACTCCCCAAAGCTGTTCGTTGTACTGCAGCTAGTGCACTGCGACTGCGATCGTACGAGGGCAGTGGAATTCTAACTCACCGCTGAATTGGATCCGTTTGTTTTGCTTCGCGGCCAATCGCCCTCAGCGTGCCAACCAACCGTACCACCTCAGGCGAGTCACTTTCTTCCAGCCCTGCGACAAACAACTCTAGACTGCTTTTAAAGCATGAACGAGTGAACAACTTTTGGGTATTCCTAGAACCTTGAAGTTTGCACCGCAATGGTCGATTGCATCTCTCCGTTTCATCCAGGGGGGGGGAGGAAATCCGGAAGACTCAGAGACCTTACGTAAAGAGTAAGGGCAAAGCTAAATCGACGGGGACAAAATCTCGAGCCGTCAGAGTCATCGCAATCCGACATACGATTGCGCATCCGACTGACAAAGTCCGATGAACCTCCATCGAGAGAAACACCCATCCCTGGTCCTGAGTGATGACAATTACTGTACTCTTTCGACACCCCCACAGATTGATAGTGACCAAAGCCGCTATTGAAGCTGCTCTCCAAGTCTCTTCCCCGGAGGCGTATGGTAGGGCCGGACGGATTGAGGACCCGTCAGACCTTCGCGACCTCACAGGACACTGCTGCCTACGAATCGGGACGCGTAAGCCGCCTCCGGAGCTTCACTCGTCGTCTTGATGAGAGGACTTCATTCAATGGGACCGTGTGTACTTTCGAGAGACTTGCTTTTTGCTTCGAATCACATTGCACTGCGGAAGAAGACTGGAGTCATTCCGGGCCCATCGCCGTCGGTCAACGTCTTTCGTCGCATAGCTGCCAAAATCGCTAGCCGCCACCGTGTGTATATCTTTGGCACCACAGCTCCGCCCCGTGGCAACTTGGTGTCGGCATTCCTGGTGGAGCGGAATCCGCCGTTCACAGCATCACTCGGAGTACATCTACCGGAACTCCAGCAATACATCCAAAGCTGCCTTGTTAAGCTGGATATGCTGACGCTTTTTAACCGCGTGAAGCGAGAACATATCCCTGATGACCGTCGCGCGTCCGCTGGTCCCGAGATCGGCCGACTGGTGTGTTCCTCTCTTACGGCAGTCCTGAACCAACTTGCATTGCAGGAAAAGCAATCATCAAGTCTTCCTGTGGAGTTCAGCAGGGTGACCCCGCTTGGCTCCCACTCCTTTTCGCCCTCTGCGTCGATGAAGTAGCCAGATCCCGCCAAGGTCAGAGTTCAACGTATGGTACCTTGACGGACGCAAACGCTCGCTGGACCACCCGACCCCTTTGCTTGTCTCCGACAGATCTGATGTAGGATCATACCCTCCCTCTCAACGATTGGTCAAGCAGGTGAATCCGACGAAGTGCGGAGGTGATCCAACTATCTGAGCCCCGGAATGTTCTTAACACCACACACACAACATCAGTACCCTATTCCGATTGCTTGCCAGGTGCTCAAATCACCTCCATAGACTCCGCAGTGCTCCTTGCCTCTCCTTTGCATCGGTGAGGGAATTAACATCTGTGATTTCGACAGAAGAGCGACACACCCTGTTCCAGAAGTGGCGCACGGAACTACAATCTGTAGATCGTCATACCGCTCTCTTCATCCTTGAAAAACTCTGCCTCTCCATGCCGAAGCTTCTGTACACACTTCTGCGGTAGCCTCGCCTTGCTTTGTGGAGAAGGGCGGCCTGTTCACTTTTCCGATGAGGTTCTTGATAATCGCGGGGGGTTTCCATCCGTCTGCAACGTTGACTTTGACGACACCAGGGTTTTTGGAGGCATGCTACTTTGCCGCAGAAGTATGGCGGACATGGTCCTCCGATCCGCGTCAGACATCGCTCTTCCCGCCTTCACTGTCAGCTTCAATTTCATGTGCAATCTCTGATCTTCGACATCTTTCAAGTCAAAAGACAAATTGAGTAGCCCATAATTCAGCTCTTGAAGATGTGGTCCTCCTCCCGTCCTGAGTGTTCCAGATAAGCGCGATATTCAAAGTGAAATGGGACACAGCAGCATAAGTGAGATGTTAAACAGGGACAAAACAAAAAGACAAAAAGAAAAAAAAAAAAGAAATAAAAAAAAATAAAACAAAGAAAAAAAACAAAAAAACAATAGAAAGATCCACCTCCGTCACGAACTCGACCAACATCGACTTGCATGCCTAGCTGCTGCTTCTCAGCCGTACAGTGGTGCTTGGCTTCAGGGCAGTGCCTATCGAAACCGCTCGACTGGCAACCCTTCTCGACGATGAGACAACATCGCCTGGCGGTGGCACAGCGTCTCCGGTTTTGGAGTGGTATGTGAGCCCCCACCCATGCCGTTGCGGTGGCACAGTCGACAAGCGGGGCCTTCACCCGTTGTTCGTGTACGTCGCAGTGCCCGGCCGTATTTCCCCGAGACCACACGGCTATCACAACGACGTTGTGAAGAGGAGGGCTGGATTCAGCAATTGGGTGGCGTCGTGTCTCGAGCCCGAAGGACTCGAATCGTGGGCGACGGCAAGCGTCCAGACGGGTTGACCTCTTTTTCCCCCCCTTTTTCTCAAGGAAAGTCCGCTAGTCCTGTTACGCAACTTGCTGTCGACTCTTTCTCGTCCCACTAACGTGTGCGGCTCCAGCAGTGGAAGGCTGGTTCCGCTGCCACCAAAGCAGATAAGGCAAAGCATTTCCAAGTACCGCCGCCTTAAGGCCGATCGCTTTTGTCGTTCCCCAAAACCGCGTAGCCGTCGAAACGTCCTGGTGTCATCGGGCCACTGACACTACCATTCCTCCAAAGAAATTTGGACGACGTATTGCGTTGCAAACGCAATGATAGCAGAGAGATGCAGAAGAGTGGCTACCATACAGGGCGGCTTATCTCTTGCTATCGTCCGCGGCAACGCTATCGCTATTCGACTAGCTGGACGGCTTGATGAACAGTGATTGACAATATTCGATTTGTACTTTATTTTATTTTATAGTGATCTGAGACTTTTGAAACTGTTGTAAAATTTAATTGCTCTGTATAATGTTTTAGAAATACATTATTATATGAGATTGGCCAATGAAAAGAGCCTCCATGATGCACAGCGCAGTCAGCGGTTGCTCTCGGAGCACCTTTTCATACCCGGTGACAAGACAATAGCACAGCTTTCTTTCTCAGGCGACAGTCGTCAGCATCAGTCTTTGCTGATATGGATTGTCCTCTAAATAATTAGTGAATAATAAAATATGATAATGCAGTGAAGCAACAATCATTAATTTTATCGCTTAATTACGACAAACCACATTGTCATCTGACCAACAGAATAATCTTAGTAACCAATTCAATATAGATCAGCAGTTGAATTTGCTAGGGAAGGATAAGAGTAATTTGTCGTGATACGATTCATGAAGCGGATTGTGGTTGAATAGAAAGTCGGGTTTGATATGGCGTACATTACTTATGGAGCAGCATTTTAAATATACTATCAAACTCCCAAATAAATAAATATTAGCTGTGGAGCTCCTGTGCAGTGTTTTTGAGCGAGCGGCATTTTTTTTCAATTTTTTGGATAAGCGGTGACCGAGTCGACAGGGCGATTATGAGCAAATGAGCGATGAGCGAGCGAAAACAGGAATTTCGATCCACTCAAAAACCACATCTGAGCTTCCCTGTGTATCAATCAATTGAATTGTCTCTTAATTGACAGAAACCCTGCGACAGCTTTCCTACTTTTACCTTGCGAACTTTCTGTCATTGAAATGTATTTATTATAAATCGGAAAAAGATTTTTCGAACGCAAGTGCATGATATTAGCATCTATCAGTTTGGAATAATTTCAACTAATTCTGTGACAGACAGACAATGTAATTTCACGTTCGCATGAAAACAGTAAAAGCACATTCGTTTCTAAAGAAATTGCTATTCAATAGTCTTCTTCCCCTTACTTTTTCTCGCTAAGGCATGGTCCGCTGGAAACTAAAAATACAGAACTGGAAAAGCTTGCAACATCGCATTTTGAGGCACTGAAATGTCTCACACATACATGTAACTTGATGACCTAGGCCAACTCAAAATTGGGTAAAAGTCTTTCGAAATCAAAATGTTTTTTTCGAAATATGAAGACTTCTTAATTATAATTTTTTGAGAATTGCTAGTCTGATTAATCTGCGAGCACATTGTTTCTTTCACTTACTAAAGGCTTATTAACTAACTGTCTGTGGCTAGCATTTACTGACTCGCTCGCGTTTACACGCAGTTGAGCGGACTTGTCACTTCCATGCTTGATTTGGAGATCGGGCCAGATTACGCATTTCCTGTATATGTAGGTGTAGAATGTCTCTTACAATTCGCACACTGCGCATCATCCTTACGAGTCTTATTATTCGCAGAGTTGCGGCACTACAAGGACTTACATTACCCAAACTTATTGACAAGCCACTGTCACGATAAACCCAACTTTGACTGTTATTCATCTCTTTGCGTACCTTGAGAACTCCGAGCATTCCGCTTATACTAAGTAAGATAGAGGTGGGCATCCTTCTTTCTATGAAAATTCTCACCAGGTCTGTGATTGCAGCCTCCAGTAATGAGATCTCACTAATAGAGTTTACCAGTCCTAGCCTAGTAAGAACTGTCATTGTAAGAAGGAACCCCACTCCTAGCTTTAAAGTTTGGCTTCGCGTCTGCGGTGGGACAGTGAATGGTTAAAATGTTGATTTCAAGATTTTTGCTAAATATGTTACACAACTATATTTCTATGAATCGCAAGTATACTTTGAAGTATGTTGTACTTTAAATGTTCATTTTGATGTCTGACATCAGAGGCACTGGCAGGACTCACTCAAAACATCAAATGTTGCCCAACATAATGATGTGATTTTCAAGATTATTTTAGTCAAGTTAATCAGTTCACTTGTTGCGTTTTTTACAAGCAAATAATGGTGAGTGTCAACCGAATTCATCAGTGGTGCAGTGACAGTTCCCTGAAGTTAGCAGAATGACAAAATGCCCAAGTGTTCAACTGGAAACAGTTCCTTGCTTCTAATCCAGGACATAATAGGCAAGACTGTTGTTACCGTATTCATAGTGTTCATTAATTAGAGCGATAAATATCGGTTAATGTTTCGAGTGAATCCTGCCTTTAGATAAGGGGTGCAAAACATACAACCCGCGGGCCATATCCGCCCCATGAAGGATTTTTTGTAACCCACGAGGTCGATGAAGAAGAGCTTCTAAAATATTTGCAGAAAAGGTAATCAAGTATTGTGCAGGAAATATAAAATCCCAGCTTCCAACTTCCCAAGTTTTTATTTAGTTGTGACCATGGCCGTTGTTCGCCTACCACCATATTTGCCCGTAATGTTTCTTGTTTGTCGAAACTGTGCCAATAAATGGTGGTCGCGACCAATAACAGATTTAGCGACCTCGGGTACTTGTGGATCTTGGAAGAAGTGCGACAACTCTCACTTAAACTTTTGTTTCTTTCTGGTGGCATATTAGGTGCATATAGTAGACCTATTCATGTAATGTGGTACATGTATTTTATCAGACAGGGATGTGTTCTTCATTGAATGTACATTTACAAATCTTAGCACTATTACACAACCATCTCTGAAGTTTGTGTCGCCTGTGAATTTTCAAAAAATCCATTGTGCAGCAAATTCTTTTTATGTAGAAACAGTATTGGCATTGGGAATGTATAATCACTACGGCGGTTTTTTATTGACCTAAAAAATTACGAATTTTGACTTTATTTTCAAGTAAATTTTTACCTAAAATTTTGACTTAAATGTAAAATTTTTACCCAATTTTTTTACCTAATTCAATTTTGTTAAACCAAAAAAACATCATTCAACTCACAAGAAAACGATAACTTGTTTTTAATTAAAGAAACCCATTTTATGATTGAGCCGACAAATACAAAGTTTTTCACGAAAAGAAGGAATGCCTCTCTAAACAACGAGTTAAGGGGGGTACGGAAGATGAAGAGGTAATTCTTTGTAAATTCGTCGCATGTTTGGGCGGCGTTTAACGATGACATCAACAAAACGTTTTCGCGTATTTCACACGGGCAATCACAAAGCACACAGAAAAGGTCATTCTTGGTGTTCTCTTAAATTCTTGAGGATATTGGGCAAGTAATTCTTTAGCACTTGGATCATCACTTTCAGCTGCTTGGTCTTTCGAACAATCGAATATAGTCAGTGGTCAGTTAATATCGAAGATAGTCAGTGTCAGTTAACAAAAAGATGTAGTTATAGCGTTGAAATTCCTTGCGAGAACATTTGGTTCCCAATAAGCTTTACTTGTTTGTTTTGATTGAAACGAGTTCGGGAAACCCAGATCTAAAAATAGCGCTTAGGAAGGTCAGGTGTCTAAAAATAGCGCCTGGGAAGACCAGATTCCTGAAAAATTTACTGTCTTATTTAAACTTTTTGACCTTATTTGGCTACATTTGACTTTATTTTTACTCTATTGACTATATTGACTTCATTTGATTATTTTGACCGTATTTTTACTTTATTGACTTTTTGACTTTATTGACCGCCCTAATAATCACATAAGGATTGCGTACAACTGAATATAATACAGTTTGTGTCGTGCCGGATAGACCTAGATGCAAGCGTGAATTCTTCGCGCTCTTCTCTCGTCACTATGTTGTCCAAAACATATCATTTGCCAACAATCTGTAACTGAGAGTTACAACCACAGAGATAAATTGCTTTGTCTGCGTGCTTGGGTCTAGAGATGACATTTTTGAATACTGAAGGTCACGCCAACAACCAGTCCCGAGAGGCAGAAAGATCAATTTTCCATTGAACGTTATTCAAATTCAAGCCTGAATTCTGACGAACTAAATCATTGACACCGCATTGAACGTACACAGTCAGTAAATTTAGATCGTGAACAGTCGAACGATATGAAAAATATTTCCATTTGACGAATTTATCACGGAGAAACATTGAGTCAAAGATTGGAACTGTTAACTTGGCAGATGTTCAGTCTTCAATGTGACAACGACAGTTCGTGTGTTCCCTAATACAACTTTCCTTCAGCATTACGTGCTTTGCCAATTACGTAGACCAAGCAATCAAGCAAGTAGGTATATATTTGAAATAAATGAAAATCACTTTTGTGCACAATAAGTTTACAGATCAGCTATAATGATGACTATGAACATGATAGCAATAATTAGAAAAGTAACAGTGGTATCGGCTTGAAGGAAGAATGAAGGAAGAAAGAGAAAGAAGATCCAAAGGGAGACGGATCTTTGCATTTCTCTCTACCATTGCATACAATGGCTGAGATAGGATCGCGTCACCTCTAGAGTAACAGTGACAGACGAATCCATCCATGTGGTTGCGACAATTTTATAAATGATACATGAAAAGTGCATCTAAAGTGAAAAATGTAGATGGCCCGCCAATTTTTCACACAAAACAATGGCCCTCAATAAAATCAAGTTGTGCACCTCTGTCTTTCGATGATCATTTTGTTTCTATATAATCAGGGCTGCCACTCTTCAGGTTTTAACCGGAATTCCGGCTTTTTGTAGACTAAATGAAGTAGTGTGAAAATTGTTAGAAACCAAGAACCCGCCTGTGATGACCCTCAAAATTCCTGAATTTTGGTTTATTACACCTCAAATCCTCAAATTTTCCTCAAATATATCTTAACTATGAGGAAATTCCTCAAATATGACACACTACAGACTAAATGTCCGATAAGTATAGTTTCTTATCTTGGCGAATGGCGTGATATGTAAACGTCCAAACAAGTAAGCTAAGATGGAATCCTGTAACATGTATCCGACATCCATGCTTCTAATCATGAATCACTCATGATTTATTT
>CAJQUW010010406.1:0-12774 GCA_907163375.1 Prostheceraeus crozeri
GAGCGGTTTGTGAATTTCATTTCTTTCAAGTCTACCGTAAGAGGCTTACCCCACCATAAAATGACAAAACGCGAGGTTAGGGACTGAGAGCGATGGGACACCCCGCAAAACGAATGTAAATCGAAGGAATGACTTCCTATCGGTAGCGTTAATCATTCTTCTCGAATGAAAGAAATCTAACAGTTACAGCGGCAATTCGCGACAATCATTGCATTTCAGCATGCACACCTAGCCACTAGACACGCAATAACACGACAAATGACATCACCGCGTGCAAATTGTTGGACAAGAGTTTATTTTAGTTAGTCCGTTACAAAAACATTATCTCACGCGCTCCACGTTCCAACCGATAAAGGCAGTTACCTAACAGGCTAATTCGGCTTTCAACAGACGGTCCGATGGCCTTGTGGCCTAGCAGAGTCTGCTTTCATGTCCTCCAAGGGACGGTATTGCCAACGGATTCAAGTAGCTTACTTTGTACTATTAACAGGTTTTGAAAGAAGAAAACAAATTTGCGCAATACTTTTTGGATATTTTAGAGCTATTTTAAAATATTTGAACTGTTTAGAATATTTTGGGCTGACTTCGGTATAATAAATACATAATAGGATTCTTCCTATCAATATAAGATATTCACAATGCAAATTAATAGTCTTTATCATTTTTGTACTTTTTTCTATCTTCCGATACTGGTCAGCAATCATGGAAAACTTATTATCAGAATCATGTTCCTTTAGCCACATATTCTCTCTCGATAAAAGTTTCACAACTGAAATTGATTGTTTCTTCACCTGCAAAACAACATTCTAAAATCGCGTTTTAGCGAGATATTTTGAGGAAACTAATACAGTTTTAATAATTTGAACCTTGATACATCATCTAATACAATGATGCCATCTCGAGAGAGCGCGAGAATTAACAATCATCTCTTTATTAACTCTCCAGAGTCCCTGAGGCTTGGTCCAGTTGACCCCGCAGCCACATTTGGTTCTCCATAGTTTCATTTTTTTACTGCTAGACATATATTCCAACCACTCAAACGAGCCCCATACAAAATCACATCATTTCTACATGAAATCTGCAAGTATTATTTCATATCAATTGAAATCATTGAAGTAAGCCAATAGCTAAGGGCGGTCCCACTGACCCCCCCTCAGGTCTCAAGTTGTGTAACAACTTTACCATCACCAAAATCTTCCTAATTCTACTTAGCGATATAAAAAATGATGTACGAAACACTGTCCCACACATGAGCGTGTATAAAGAGCTGTAAAGATCATTCTTATTTTCATTGTTTGAACATCATGCTCGTTAAGAGGTGCAATTTTGGAAGATCGCTAAAATGTGAATATTTTGCACTCTTCCCGCCAGCATGGTGATCTCGTACGCGTCTGACACATCAAGAGGTTGGCCTATATGACAAACACCGTCGACAATAAATCAGATGGTTCCGAAATTAAATGCTCAATTCATTTATATTCACTTGAAATAATGCGAGCCACACACAGACAAAACTGATTGATGACTGCAACCTTTTTTCACCACATAAACTCTAATTAAGTTTTAGAGATCGTCCCCACAGCTGTTATTCTTGGTTCTCTAGAAGTACTCAATTTTGCGCGCGACATCATTTCTAAGGTCTATATCTACCTGATAGCTTTGGCGAGATACATTTTGCATGATATGTACCCCCATTGGAAAGGTTTAAGCTCATGAATCACTAAATCTAACTTTCATCAAGATCAAACTATCTGATGCGCCTTTATGTGACACCAAAATATTATCGAGTAAAGCCGCCTTCCTTGTATCAAATGCATTCATGCTGATCATACTTACTATTGGGGTTACTATCTTACAAAAACCACCATATTTATCGCACTAGATGTTTACTGATCACATCCTGAAAGTCATTACCAAGCATGTACGTTTTCTCAACCAGACCTGCTAACACGTCACACCAAACATATTTAGTCTTTTACTTAAAATCAAACCTTTCCTAAACTGTATATCTGATACTACGAGATTTTAATCAATGTAACAAGAATATGTTAAATACAGCGTCACCGCGCTTCACTGATCCCCCCACCAAGGTCTCAGAGGTATGACCACCTTTAGCCGTAAGCTTCCCGATGGGTGCATGATTTTATTAGAGAGTCTCCTACATGTTGTCATCATCTCGATCTTCAAGATTAGGATTCGAACCTATTAAATTTGTCAAAAATGGCGGTTTTTTCTGACCTTTTGGAGAGACCTCACCCTTAAACCCACCGGGTGACCTAAGTAAATAGAACACTGCGATGCTAGCTTTTCGATCTTTGAGGAATCCCGTCTGTCTTCTATGCCAATTCGATTGATGTGTGGTGTCTGACGCGCGCCAAAATAGGTCTGTCTATATTGGAGAGATCAGCATGAGCGGTAAAAATTTAACCGCTCTACAACCACTCCTCCAAGGTTTATTTGGGCCTAGGCGCGAAGAGGGGTTTAATCGACACGATAACGACTACAGCGGACTAACATTTCATCACAGAAGCGTATGAAAACATCCCCGACCCATCATCAGGCCAATGTAGGCGAACCTTGCTAAAGCCTAGCAATCAAAAAACATGCATACTTTCTGCAAGAGATGAATGACATTGATTGCAATATGAGATTTATTAGATAGCTCAAAAGCTAAGCGTGCACTAACCAAACAATGTAGAAAAACAAACTTTAAATAAATCGGGAAATATAATGATGTTGAGTTTAAGGACGAACAATACATCTTAGTGTTTTCAATGGAAATCTCTCTTTCAATCCATTGCAGAGCATGTGGAGCGAATCAGTTTTTACAGTCACATTCGCTAAAGGTATGCACCCGAAAAGAGAGCATGGTAGTACTTACTTTTTCTTATCAATCGAAATGTTGACCAGAACTACAAAACACGAACGTTTTAATTTGTCCGAAAGGATTTTCACCAGTGATATTCTAGAAAAATGGAGAACGAAAGTGATACGTGCACATCAACGATGAAGATTAAATCTTTTGTCTATCGTAAATGAATCGACAGGTCGATCATGATTCCCCTACGGCCAACATCCAGCCGCAAACGGAACTGAGATGTACGTAGCGATAACATCAGCGTCAATGCTATCACCGGGTATTGCTAACCAACGTAGAACACAGAATTAGATTGATTTTAACCGTATCACTTGCTAAAGTGAAAACTGAGATTCAACAGAACGCACATGCAGGGGAACTTAATAAGTTGATCAAAAAGAAATTTATAATACTTACAGAGCTAAATAGGAAAAAATATAGTTGTGCGGTCGCTTGCGGATTGCTCTGAATATCCTTCAAGGAATGCTCCGATCGTCCACGACTTATCCCTTCAGATTCGAAGAATTCACGAGATTCCATTGCGGCAAGAGTTTTCCTCTGATAAATGTTGTGGCCCTTATCCTTTCTCCGAGTATTATTAAAAAAATTATAGCAGGCGCATGAAAAAATAAAACTTCACAAACTTTCTATGTAGATAACTTGTCATCGATCTGTGTCTCTTTTGCGTGTTGATCCGGCTGATTATAACAGTCACTGAAACTTTGCACAATTTTGGCTGTGTTTGATGTTGAAGTGCTGCGCTCATTGTTTCGATTGCTATGGTATTAAGTCGAGGAGATTGTTGCCATTTCAATAACGTTACATGTTTCCATTGTTGTCCCTTCTAGTCAAACAGAAGAATAGACGACCTGTCCAATTTCTGTGGGTAGAACAGTTCGGTCCCGGCAGAACACTCAGGACATTGCGTGAATATGGATAGTTTTGATTTAATTGGACGACCATCTTTGCAATGTGCGCTTTGAGTGCGGCAAGCTGTTTTCAACCGCTTATTGTCTGAAAATTCGTGTGCTGCGTGATGGAATAATAATCATATCGAGCAGGAAGGGACATGGCGACCTCGATAACATGAAAGTCATAGTATAGGTAATAGTATACATAGAATGAATGTTTTAATATTCTTGCATGTGATACAGCGTGGCACTGAGAAAAATCAATGTACTACACATGTGATAAATTATCAGATGATATTTTGGAGGAAAGCTGATATTCGAAGCGTCTGCTAAAGATCTTTGAAATGTGAGGCATGTATTGAACATTGAACTTCTTTTAGCAAAATGAAAATCGGAACCATTTCTTTGGCCTCTGAATTTCAAACTGCGAGAGTAAATGCTCGTTATCAGCAAAACGACCATTACAAGTTGCAAATGTGTCTGATTCATACTCTTGACATATTTTATGGGAGTTACATTTCAAAAATGCCTAACGTACAAGAACGTTTTAAAAGGACTTTTTTCCTTGTGTCATCCTGTCGCTGCGATCTTATTTTGTAAATTCAGTTTGAGCTTTTTGTGTATACATTTATAGCTTTACAACATGAGAGCAACAATGCAGGTCAAAAATTGAGATTTGATGAAAATAACTTGTCCAACCAGAAAGCAAGGAAACTCTGCTTGTAAAATTTGCTATGTTTGCCCCCTACTTGTTCCCTTCGTCTGTGCCATAATAATTTCATGCAATTTTCCATGATAGGACTTTCTATGGTATTCGCTAATTTCTATGTTTGAGAATGTCACTAGAATCAACTACGGATTATCGAAGGAGATATTTGCAGGACGTCCAAGGACTTTTCCTATAGACATCATCACTTGTAGTAGTCATGTGAGAGAGAGACATATACATAGCAGGAAAATGCACTATTTCTCCACGCTCATGATTCATTATCGTCCCTGTAATTCCACACATACTTGAAAGCAAGGACATTTCTAGTCGGCTCGATTTTCATTATTTTGGCCACATGTCTAGAGATATCGACACTAATAACTATA
The DNA here is from genome assembly GCA_907163375.1 of Prostheceraeus crozeri. Taxonomy (NCBI): domain Eukaryota; kingdom Metazoa; phylum Platyhelminthes; order Polycladida; family Euryleptidae; genus Prostheceraeus; species Prostheceraeus crozeri. The sequence goes on from CAJQUW010010406.1 coordinate 4,864, forward strand.
ACAAACGTTTCTGAAAACTGTGAATAGAAGCCCTCGATGCACGAAGCCTTATGTTATAGGCAAGGTTTGGAATACACGAACAACGACTCGGGGGGAATTTGACGATAACGTAGGACATGATCCGCCGGCTTAATTTGAACAATCCTTTTTACAGGCAAATACTATTGACTGGAACTAGTCTCGCGAATAAGGAAATGATCTGTGTCATAGCTTTCATCTTGAAGCTTGGTATTGTCCATCCTGATTTGATAAATAATGTAAAAGATAACAGTATCCACTTGTAACCGGATAAAGTGGTTGTTGTTGAACTCGAACTGCATTGTACAGTTGAGGAAGAACACTATTCAGTGTCTTAGTGACATACCATTCTCGAGAGAGTTGTCTTAATAAAACAGAGAAACAGGATGAAACCAAGGAGTGAAAAATTCTGATGATCCATTGAAATACACACTGAAAATTTATTGTTTCTTGAAAGGTACAGATATTCGCAAGATAATCGCATTTTACTACTAAGGAAAATTGTAGTCTGTTGAGAGCAGAAGCAGAAACTTCAAAATAATGCATGTAATTGTAAAATAATTCAATTTGCATCTTGCAATGGGTTGACATGTACTCCGGCATGTATGACTTGACATCAATAATTGGTAAAGACTTGGACCCTGGAGCTAATTTGCAACCAAGTAATCAACTAGACGTTTACTTCTGGAGTCAACGCAGACCGTAAACTTGGGGTAGAAACTTGTCATCAAAATAACCACTAGATCAGCAATAAGTGTTTGTTTAAATGAAAGTTATAAGAAGATGAAATGATACAACATAGGACGAAAATACATAACTGCACAGTGCTAAAAAGAGTACGAAATCTGAGTACTAACTGCGACTAATGAATGAGTCCCAAAAGTTAGAACCACAGAATTAGATTCATCTGCGCGCGCTTCGGTTTCCTGGAAAGGAAGAATTGTATGGAACCGTAATATCGAAATGGCACATCACAGAACTAGACAACTTGCTCCTTCTCGAATGGATAATTCGTGTCGCTTGCTATTGGAAATGGCAAACAATAAGCTGTCAGCAGAGGACAGCAGTGCCAGTGAGAGATGCGTGCGTGCTATGATATCACTTCGCACACACCAAAACACACATCGATGCCTGGCTTCGATTCAATGTATGCACTATACAGTGAGCAATGCCGAGGAGAGGATGTGAAATCATCAAATGAACTAATTTTCGTACGCCTGCTACTTTTTTTTAAATAATGATCGGAATGCCAACAACATTATAGAGAAAACTTGTGCGCAATGATCTGAATTCTTCGAATCTGAAGGAATTTTGGCAATCGAAGCACTTTGCTGGAACTCACATTAATTCGCAGCGACGCCCGGACTTTTTTTCCTATCTCTGGAAGGTATTAGGTATTCCTTTTTGCCCATTTAATAGGTTCCTCTATGTGCGTCCAATTGTTCGTATTAATCTTCCACTTCTAGCAAACGAGCAGATAAACAAAATATTTAATTCTTGTGCTTAGAACTCTTTGGGATCAAAATCACAGTGCTTAATTCGTTATTCATTTTAGCACTAATTTAATGGTTTCATAGAGCTAGCTTCCCAGTCGTAAATGGATAAGGCATATCTAACCCGCTGTATCCCATATGTACGTCCATCAATAAAAAACTGTTGTAGCAATGAGGGACAAATGCTATTGAATCAACAAAAATGACATTCATCTTGAAGAAATTTAATTAAAACAAAGTACATTGAATAGCACGTCATATATGGGTGTCCGTGACGTGGGTAAGTGGTTGGCTAGGATCTTTGGTTCAGAGGTCGAGCTCCGCGTGGTGTCATATGGAAGTCGGCAGTAAAGGGCGATCCGTACTAGAAGGTAATAAAACGCTGCCAGAACAGTGCGTGACTGTGCGTCAGCACCACCCAATGCCCCCAATGTGAGCGAGAAGTGACGTTAAAGTTTCATTGCACAGATAGGATCATACAATGTTATCATAATGCTGTCAGGAAGTGGAAACACGTAGACTTTATACAAGGGTTCCTGTACTATATGTAAGCCAATCGAAATAATCAGATGCAGTCAACAAGTGTTGATAGAATCAATAGTGAAATTAAAACAATTAACTTAGAATTCACATGTCTTTCAAAATGTTTCAATTTTGCATCTCAACGTTCACGATTATAACACTGACACATGCCAAAAGCAGTCACAGCATGTGCACGCGAAGAATGCGCAAATTCATTGATTCCGTTCAGCATCATTGAAATGAAAGGAAATGCGACTGTATGCTGTCGGAATAAAGTTCGTTCGATAAATGCTTCTGATCCAAATCGTAGGCAATTAGGAGCCAAGTCTTACTTAGGCTCATCAAGAGGAAATCAATGAATTGCTACTGATTGGTCTTTGGAATCATTTATTGTTTCATTTTGCCAACTTCGATATGCAGGAATACGGCAAACCGTCATAACCAATTGTGAGGACTCGATATAAACAGAAGCGTCCCGAGTGGAAATTTTGCTGTAGGGACTATGAACAGCTGTTTTGACTTGCTGATGACGGCGTGGTTAGCCCTCCAGCAGTATGTGGTTATCTTCGTCGGCAATGCACACTCGTGTGATACTTAGATCGCCAGTTTCATGTTGAAAAGGATGGACAAAAAATCCATTATCCAAATCGAAACGCACACCGTCAACCACGGCTGTACATGTGCACCAACTCATTGAATTTGGCCTCGTTTCACGTCGTTATACATCAGAGGTCCATTTTTCAAGGGTACATTTTAGTGCAAAGTTTTGCACGGCACAGTCCATCTTAATCACGGAAATCAAGTGAAACTACGTTTTATTGCTAGGAATGATTTATTCAATTTCTTTAAGCAATGGATGTTGACCATGCATTTCTACAAGATCCTTGAAATCAAGCTTGGTTTCATATTTCATCATATTAATACTCAATAATTACTTAATAAGCATTTCAGTACTTCTGTGAATTTAAGTTAGGTACTGTTTCATTTAGTACTCAGTTTGGAAACTAAATAGGACTTAATGATTCACAGTGTGGACAGATATCGTTGTATTCTATAAATCACGTGGTTACAATCTGCAACGAAGAAAAGGTTATTTAAATACTACGCATAAACAATTAAACAATAGGTATTGTTAGTTAAATATCTTTAAGAAATAAGAGCTACCATTATAACCTAATGTTCGGTTAAGCAATGGATTGCTACTAAAAATTTTTATAGATTCAACAATGCTAATCTCAAAGTCCGAGTTTCCACGGTAAATGATTTTAAAGCAATCATTATAGTTACGAAAACACAATGGTTACATTGTTTCTAACTATGTGTTGTGGCAATGGCACTATTGCCACTTAAGTGATCAAGTTTACGTTGATGCCAGACGTCTTTTGGTTTTGGCAATATATTGGCAATCAGGATCAACCTGTCTTGAAAGCAATAGACAAGACGCGATTGAATGTCTGGACCTAACTTACTTTTAAGGGAGAAATATTTCCCAGTTTTTGAACGAGGTCATAAAAACCTTGCATTCCAAGTTAAGTTTCACGAAATATTTTTATTCTAACTTATTACTAAATTTCTGTGATGCATAACCCACGGAAGGGGATTTTGATTATTTTATTGAAGTCATTATATTTGTAACGCTTGTGAAGAAGTTGTTTAATTTACGACCTATAAATTTGTTAAATTGTTGCTTGAATTAATTGCAATGGATAACGACATTTCTACTTAAGATATTGGTAATTTTATTACATTCATTATGGAATAGATTCCAATTGGTGGATTACATTGTAAGCAACGATGAAGCATGCCTAAGTACTAGTGTGTTTTTTCGCAATTGCGCAGGACATAAAGCATTGAAATTCAGTTAAAAGACCCTGTAAAGGTAGGGTTACGATAAATCTCAGTATGTATAATTGTCCGTCGATCATTTTAGAAGGACATCTAGAAACGGTTAATTCTTTATTGCCACCGTTTCTGATGTAAATGTGCAAGTTACTGTGTTGAATTGTTTTAGAAAATTCTGGAATACATCTATGTGTTGTTCATTGTTTAAATACAGCTATGATATCATCACACATAACGACGATACACAACAGGGAGAGAAAGGTAAGTCTGCCATTTATGTTCTAGATTAGCTAAGAAGACGTTACAAGGGTTGGACCCAATCGGGGCTACCCATACGTACAAGCATCCAACCTGTTGGTAGACAGTATCATTCATAAGAAAGCACCATACGTGGCAAATTTTAAATTAGTCTTTAATACTTTTTCTTCGTACTTCGGTTATTGGCATTACAGGTGAGTAAACTATTTAGTTGCAATGTTGATTGCTTCAGTACGGGCAACGTTGTAAAATATGTTTTCGACGCATCAAAGCTCACAAGGGTGCTATGACGGTTTTTTTGTCTGGTTTAACATCAATCTAATACACTTAATGAAATCATTAGTTGATTTCAACATAAGGTCATCATTGATAGTGGTTTAATTAAATTGTCTAAGTATTTAGCTAATTTTATAATTAGCAGCACCAATAGTAAAACTATCGTCGTACAGGGAGATTGTTCTTATGTACTTTTACGGTACAAAAATACGTGCAATTTTACATACAGAAGGCATATGTCCTTATAAACGCTGTCATCAACTTTATTTTACATATTTATTGAGATAGCGAGATAATTTATTTTCCTCGATACAAACAGGATGTTTTTTATATCATATAGGTAGCAGGACTATTTTAATTTAGAAGAAATTCACTCAATATCGGCTTAAGTTTCATGATTATAGTCATCATATCTACAAGCACGTACCTTGACCTTTATCAAAAGAACAAATCTTAAGTTACGAATCTTAGATAGTCATTTAATGTCATGTGTAACATACGGTTACGTTTACTTTTTCAAAGTGTCACTAGCACGTTTTCTTCTGAATTCTTCAGTGAGTGTATTATATCTAATTTATTTCTTTGAGATCCAGTTAGGATCATTGCGTGGTACCCACAAACTGATTTTTCTAGTTCATTATTTCATTTATCTAAATCAGGTGTTAGGAGAGCAATAGAATGGTTTCAAGCCATACCCGTATGCTTCACGTTCAAACAGAGAGAGTGAATGACTACTAAGGTTAATGATGCAATCCGGGTTGCAGTCCTTTGTTCAAGCCATAGTTACTTAGTTACTACGAGAGATTCTTTACTTGTAGGAGAGAGTGTATTTGACATGTTTGTATATAGCCGTAATTTTTACGTGAGAATAAAAACCCCCGATAATTGACTCGAATGTGACTGGTAAGCTTTGGAGTTTAAATTTATTGTGTTTCAAATTTTTTATTTAAAGAATTTTATATGCGATGTGATGATGGCTAAGTTTGTGAATTCATCACCATCATCACTAATTGGTTTATGTTAGGTTTAGTGAGAAAAATTTAGGACACAAGTGAAGAATGTCACAATCATTGAAATAGGTTATATCCAATTGTAATTTTTGACTTGAGAATGCATGTTTCCAGTTTTTCGGAGATCATTCCCTAGATTCATTAAAGTGATTACTTATTCTAAATTATAGATCAGCAAGATTACTACTTTTTACAACCCACCAGTATACAACAAATGACTATTGAGTATAGACGCATAGGTTAGATTAAAGTACTATTAACAAGATAGAAAACACTTCCTTATTTGCCAGCAAAATCAGAACATGTCAATACTCTACTCACTACAAGTAAAGAGAATCTCAACCCCCCTCGTAGTAAATTAAGTAAACTATGGCTTTGAACCAAAGGACTGCAACCCCGGATTGTCATCATAACCTTATAGTCAGCTCACTATCTCTCTGTTTTGAACGTGAAGCTTAAGCGGATGGCTTAAAAAATCCTATTAATTGCTACCCTAGACACCTTGATTTATATAAAATAAATATGAACTAGAAAAATCGTTGTGTGGCGTATACCACGCAATGATCCTAACTGAACCAAAGAAATAAATTAGATATAATACAACTCACTGAAGGAATTCGAAGATAACTGCTGTGACACTTTGAAAAGTAAACGTAACCGTATGTTTTACACATGACTTTAAATAGAATATCTAAGTTTCTTAACTTAAAGTTTTGTTCTTTTGATAAAGGTCATGGTATCGTGCTTGTAGATTCTGATGACTATATTCATAAACTTAATGCGATATTTAGTGATTCTTCTAATTTTAAAATAATTCCTGTACCTAATGATATTAAAAAACATCCTGTTTGTATCGAGGAAAATAAATTATCTCGCTATCTCAATAAATATGTAAAAAATAAAGTTGATGACAGCGTTTATAAGGACATACTGCCTTCTGGTAGTAACATTGCACGTATTTATGGTACCGTAAAAGTACATAAGAACAATTACCCTGTTCGACCGATAGTTAGTACTATTGGTGCTGCTAATTATAAATTAGCTAAATACTTAGACAATTTAATTAAACCACATATCAATGATGACCTTATGTTGAAATCAACTAATGATTTCATTAGTGTATTAGATGATGTTAAACATAAAATAAACCGTCATAGCACCCTTGTGAGCTTTGACGTCGAAAACTTATTTACCAACGTGCCCGTCACTGAAGCAATCAACATTGCAACTAAATTAGTGTACTCACCTAGTAATGCCAATAAACCGAAGTACGAAGAAAAAGTATTTAAAGACTTATTAAAATTTGCCACGTCTGGTTGCTTTCTTATGAATGATACTGTATACCAACAGGTGGATGGTGTAAGTATGGGTAGCCCGTTGGGTCCAACCCTTGCTAACGTCTTCTTAGCTAATCTAGAACATAAATGGCAGGACTTACCTTTCTCTCCTGTTGTGTATCGTCGTTATGTGGATGATATCATAGCTGTATTTAACAATGAACAACACATAGATGTATTCCATAATTTTCTAAACATTCAACACAGTAACTTGCACTTTACATCAGAAGTGGGCAATAAAGAATTACCGTTTCTAGATGTCCTTCTGAAAATTGATGAGGACAATATACTTACTGAGATTTATCGTAAACCTACCTTTACAGGTCTTTTACTGAATTTCAATGCTTTATGTCCTCGCAATTGGAAAAACACACTAGTATTAGGCATGCTTCATCGTGCTTACAATGTATCCACCAATTGGAATCTATTCCATAATGAATGTAATAAAATTACCAATATCTTAAGTAGAAATGGCTATCCATTGCAATTAATTCAATCAACAATTAACAAATTTATAGGTCGTAAATTAAACAATTCTTCACGCGTTACAATTGATAATGACTTCAATAAAATAATCAAAATCCCCTTCGTGGGTTATGCATCACAGAAATTTAGTAATAAGTTAGTAAAAATATTTCGTAAACTTAACTTGGAATGCAAGGTTGTTATGACCTCGTTCAAAACTGGAAGATATTTCTCCCTTAAAAGTAAGTTAGGTCCAGACATGCAATCGCGTCTTGTCTATTGCTTTCAATGTCAGGTTGATCCTGATTGCCAATATATTGGCAAAACCAAAAGACGTCTGCATCAACGTAAACTTGAACACTTAAGTGGCAATAGTGCCATTGCACAACACATAGAACAATGTAACCATTGTTTTCGTAACTATAATGATTGCTTTAAAATCATTTACCGTGGAAACTCGGACTTTGAGATTAGCATTGTTGAATCTATAAAAATTTTTAGTAGCAATCCATTGCTTAACCGAACATTAGGTTATAATGGTAGCTCTTATTTCTTAAAGATATTTAACTAACAATACCTATTGTTTAATTGTTTATGCGTAGTATTTAAATAACCTTTTCTTCGTTGCAGATTGTAACCACGTGATTTATAGAATACATTGACTGAGTATATCTCCACCGTCTAAACATT
>CAJQUW010010408.1:0-12500 GCA_907163375.1 Prostheceraeus crozeri
GACTGAAGATGGAGAAGAAAGATCGTGAGTAAGGAAGAAGGCTCTCATCTGGTTTAGTGGAGGAGGAAAGAACCAGGTGGTGAGTGGAGAGAGACGCAAACGGAGATGTAAGAAGGCGGTATAACAGCTTGCTGATGAAGCAGAATAGGTCGAACGGAAAGAGGTGGAGAAAGGAGAGGCATAGAAGCAACTGACGCCATTTTGCTATTCACAATCCGAATTGACAGGCAGTGAAGGACAGTCCTGTGATGGAATAGGAAAGAAGGAAAAGACTGCAGTGCGACGAAGGGTGAGTTGGAAGATCATCTTGAATCCAAGTACCAACGTATCCCCATAGGCTAGTGGCAGCCATTCCAGAGCTTTACCGCTCGCCCGTCTCTTTTCGAGGACGAGAGAAGGCCATCTATAGCCCAAAGCAAACGCAGTTCGACGTGTGGGCGGCAGAGCCGAGATGGAAAGAAGTTGTGGAAGTATTGTTAAGAGCCTAAGGCGAAAAAAAAAGCTATTCATCTCCAGGTCCCGAATATCGGCGTACCTCTTAATCTCGTTGTAGATAAGAAAGTGCCCTCGTTGGGATTTTGAAGGGGAACTTGTGGAAAGCTGCTGCGAAATTGGTACTGGCGGAAGAGGTTTGTGCAGTGCCGGATGAGTTGGAAAAGAGCAGACGGAATCTACTCATCCTAAGAAGATGGAGTCCAAGTAGCCATCGGGCTCCAATTTCGAGACCATCTGCGCCTTTTGTGAATGTCAGAGGGAAAGATTTATTTCTTTTACTATTCCTGACGAGGCTCTATCAATGACGGCGTTACCTCCTGAATAACAACCTGATGGAATGGACACCGACTGTGCATGATAAGGAGGGGGTACCTGGTATTCATTCTGGTTGCTTTTGAAACACGCGCGTTTCATGCGGATGGACGGCAGTCAAAAGGAGAAGCGAAGAGATCATGAAGAAAGATCTTGGAGTGTCGTTTGGTTGGATCTGGAGGAAGAATGCCTATGGCGCGTGTCCTTCTCATGATATTGACTGGTCATTGTATGCATTGGGGACTTCCGCGAATCCAGCGTTCCAGAGAGAGGTGAAAATGGCTGGAAGAGCGCGAAGAGCCTAATACGATAGGACTTCACAGTCATGAAGTTTCGGGACCTGAGAGGTAGCGGATTAACGAAAATGGAAGTCAAAGATTGGAGGAAGGGGAATAACCAAATGTGGATGTGCACGACCATATTACCATATTCGTCCTAACCTTTTTGATGTAGTGGCGATGAATGTTAGTTTTATATGCGACGGTTGCAAGCTCACAACTGAAGCGAGTCGCGATCTCCAAGTGGAAGGAAATGTACGCTGCCAGTTAAGGCGTTCTATGGATTGGACATGACAGTGGTTTGTAGAAGATTCAGCAGGCTATGCAACCACGGGCTGATATTGGAGAAACTTGAAGTGAAGGCGATTATGATTGTGCAAGAATGAGAGTGAAACGCGGTGTGAAATCTTTCGGCGGTATGATGAATTTCGATTGGGCTTAGAATATTCAAGCAGGTGTAAAGTTTTCCGATCAGAACGGGCAGGTCGATATCCTGTATCGCAGTGTCTGAGAGAGACGGTGTAAAAAGGCCTTGGACGATGGGATTGATGCCTCCTAAAATTTTGAGTGATAAAGAAGATGCGCCATGAGATTCGTGACACATTTCAAAAAGTACTTGAGTGCACTGCATGTCTCGGGACGAAACGTGGAGGTACAGTAGGTGTGGAGGTTTTGACATCACTTGGTGTACCCTCGAAATACTTTGGCCTTTGGACTATGATACGACGTGGCTATGACGACAGTGAGAAACTGATGGCAAAGGAAAAGATGGCAGTGTATGGATTAGGAGGATGAGTCTGGGTGTTCCAAGGACTCTATCCCAAGCGGCACTCTTCAGCAATGAATTGCTCAAATTGTTCATTGCCAAAACGGAATCGCTAGTGAAACGATGATTCAAGGTCAAGACAAGGTGTCAGAGTGTTGGAAATAGCTAAAGAAGTCTTCGCCTGATGACGCCAGTGAGTGGGGATTGTCAGGCTGTTTGGTGGAGTACGGGGCGGTACAAAGTTTGGTCAGCAGAAGATGTGCTACAGGTTAGCGTATGGAGTCAAGGCTGACGACATGGACGAGTAGTAGGGGTTGGTTGGTCCAGTTTTTCCAGTGTGGGACAGAGCTTATTGGCTTAGGGCTGGTCACAAAAAAGAAATGGTGGTCAGAAGGCTACAGGCAAGGATAGAAAAAAAGAGAGCTTGGTAACAACAGAGGTTAAGGAATGCGTGCGTAAATGAGGAGTCATGGGGGGGGAATATATTAGGTGGCAGCCAGTTTAAAGATCCAACCACACACAGGGAGCGTGGATGAGATGTTTTGGGGAAAAAACAGGGGAAAGATAGCCACATTGCCAGCGAATGTTCATGGAAGGATTTTATTGGGGCAAGTCTCGCGGGGGAGCTGAGGGTTCTTGAATGTGGGCGGGGCGACCTATGATTTTCTATCCTACTCCAGCGCGATCTGAAGAGTGGAAAGTGAAGGAGTGGCGACCGATGTTGAATGTTGGCCAGAGAGGGACCTTAACATCAAGTATCCTGTGTTGCGTTTCCCTACACAGACTCAGTGGATTATGAGGATGGTACACGTGCTGGCATAATGAGGTATCTGAAGGTATTGCACACAAGCAGTGGGTGTGAGAAAGCGAGTAGAGAGATAACAGGGAACAGGATGGCTTACTAAAGTGTGATGACAGTTTGTGAGGAGAGGACAATCATGTGCCGAAAGTTCGCCGGAAAGATGGGCGAAGGTTGGATCTCATGTTGAGTAATACGCGAAAGACTGGGCAGGTGGCGATTGAGCGTAAACGGAGGGGTTTCAAGTTCAGCACCGGAGATAGGGTGTGGTGACGCCAATTGCGCCCAGATTTAGTTTATTCTGGGTCGCAATATCGCAGCCCCACCCCCCCCCCCCCCCCCCCCCCCGAGGGCCGATGACATGTTGACGTCGAGCTAACGGTTGACCTTGGGATGGTTTCGGGATGGAGGAAAGCGATACGAGAGAAGATAGTAAGACATGATACATAGATATTGAGCAGAAAGAGTTGCAGATTCTGGGTGGACATGGAGGTAGACAACACTTGTGCCGGTATGAAAGTCGAGGGCTGCCGCGGATGTCGTGGTAACTATTCATATGATCCGATTTTTTATAAGACCGCTGGGAATGGAGGAAAGAGAGATCGATGCCAGATCAACAGACAGAAGGTATCTACTTAGTGAAACAGCAAGGATGCAGGATATCTGAGGTGGATATGGAGCCGTATCAGTAGGCTTCTTCACCCGAGATCAACGGCTAAGGACTGATCATCCTTATGGATACCGGACGCCGCCACCCGCAGGCAAGCTTGAGTTCCGAGGAAAGGGGTTAGAGAACTCGTGGGTGGTCCTCGCTCTGACGACGTTGTTGGTAGCATTCCTTTGGAATGTTTCGAATGATTTTTGGGCGACTTCAGGAAATCCTGATGACTCCAGGAAAGACTGGTGACGATGTTAGAAAGACTCATCCTCACCCTTCATCTCTCATTTGCTACCGAAAAGGCATGCTCCCTGTGTGCCGAGACGCACTGGCACTGGCTGGGTAAGTTCGAGGGATTCTCCCCGGAGGGACTGAGGTAGGCGGTTGGTCATTCCTTCCGATTGGGCTCCTGCAAGTGGGAATTATGGAGGAGTATTTTTGTAATGGATGATGATTTTGAATCAAAGCGCGTAGTATATGGAAACCGAGAAACGAATTTGTAAAACAACCGAGAACGGATTGCGTGACGTTAACATCTTGAGTGTTGACGAATGTGTTGGTGCGAGTGTTCAGATCAACGCGGTAAGGGGCTTGTTTAGTATCCATTGAAAACAAAAAAGAAGTGCGGTTGTTTGTGAGCCTGCGGTTCAACGCATCCATTGTAGATTAAGACGATATAGGGTTTCCTCTGAGAGACAAAACACACACAGTCAAAGGGAGAGGTCCTTGTGGAACTTGCGGGTGATGCAGACAGTGCTGCCGAGAGAGGCTCGAAAGATAAAGTGGCCTAAAGTCAAGTGAAAAAGCAACTATGGGAGAGGGTCGTTTCGATCAAGTATTGGTGGCATAATGGCAAAGGCAAATTTTGAAAGGTGATGTTGTGATAAAGAAACTTCAATAGCGATTTTCGGATCATATGTCTTCAGTCTGGATGGTTTGGAAGATAGTTTGTGTGTGAGGAAGAATTGTCTGTAATGAGTAGTAAGAAGAACGGGGAGTCACGCAGGGTTTGAGGGAGTTGGCAAAGACGGGAAGAGGGAGAAGAAAGATCTGAGAAGGAAATGGCTTCCTTCTACGTTAGTGAGGAGGATAGAGACAGTGGTGGTGTTGAAGTGAAAGAACAACGGAAGTAAGAAGGACGGTTATAACAGCTGTGCTGAAAGCAGAAAGGGCAACGGAAGAGAGAGAAAGGTAAAGAGGGCAGAGAGCAACTAACGGAGCCATTTTGCTTAACAATCCGTATCCCAGTGCAGTGAAGACAAATAGTCTTGGAGGATAAGGATAAGACACAATACAAAAAAACAATAAGTAAAAGACAAAGAAAAATAAAGAGACAGACCCAAAAAAAGAGAGACAACACACAGTAGAGGCAAATACGAACATAGAAAAACAAAACACACAGAGAGCCAAAGACAAAGAAAGATACAATAGTCAAGTAAAAAGAAAAGAGAGGCTAACAAGCAGCAAATAAGACAAACAATACGACAAAAAACACAAATAGGAAAAAAAAGAATACAAGGAGATACTAGACCACAGAAAAGACAGTAAATAATAACCACAAGAAGAAAACCACAGCTTAAAACTATTAAAAAATCAGCACAAAATAAACAGAAAAAAAAGACCCTACTAAGAACACAAATACATAGAATAGACTTCAACATCATGTAAAAAACAATAACATCGTCCAACCAAGAAAGCACAGTAGGACATAAAGAAATCAACAAACAATATAAACACAACTACCATAGAGAACAGCAAACTAGAGACCAACACAACAAAGTCCACAACAACAGACACCAAAAAAACAAACAAAAGACAAAGCAGAATACACGAACAGATAGAAGACAGATAAAACAGCCAGGAAATGACACTCTACTAATCACGAATAAGAACACAGAAGCCAAAAAGTACAACACCAACAAAACAGAACTAAACCCTTATACAGCGCGATATACCATACGGACACCCCCGCCACCGAACTAGACACCATAACCGACAAACCACGAACCGCGTCACACGGGACAAAGTATCCCTAAGCAAGATCCGCAGCCAGCCCCATCACGCCACTGTCAACAACCCAACCTCACAAACCCGCAACGTCAGACAACCAGACAAAGAACCCCCCAACGCCCTACCACATCACAATCCACACAGCAAACGATCAACAACACCCGACAACCGCACAAACGCAACAAAGCGAGACTCAACAAATCCTGACCCACCAAACCAAAAAATACAAGACTCAGACCAGCCTCCCACGCAGGCCCCGAAGGCCCCCACCCCAGCCCCCCACGCCCTCAAAACACGCCCAACCCAACACACCCCGAATCGACGCCAACCCCCACCCCCCCCACCTCACTCCCCGCCGTCGCACCCACCCCTACTCCCCTCTCACGCCCCCCTCCCACCCCCCTCCGACCACCATCCTCCCCCCCCCCGACCCCGCTCCGTCCCCTCTACAGCAGAGCCACCCACCACAACGCGGCCCCCCCCACTCCCACCCAGACTGCCCCCCCCTCACAGCCTCCCTGCCCCCCCCACGCCCCTCCACGTCCCTATCCCGACTCCACATCTACTCACCCCCCCACACTGCTCGCTCCCCAACCTACTCACCCACCCTCCTACGACTCCGCCCACACATCCCCCCCCTCCCACCAGCTCATACCCTCAGACGACCCCCAGTCTACCCTCCCGCCCCCCCAACACCCCCAACACCGGCCCCCACTCCCTGCTCCCCCCTCACCCCACTCTCCCTGCCTCCCAACCCCGCCCCAACCCTCCCCCCTCCACTCCCCCCAACCCTCCCCCCCCCCCCCCCTAAAGATCCCAACCCCACCCGCGCCCCCCCCCCCGAACTCCTCCCACTCACCCCCCCCCTCCCCCCCCCACCCCCAGCCCCCACCCCCTCCCCTCCACGTCCCCCGTCCGACTCTCTCCCTAAACTCAACCACCCAACACAGTACCATATGTCCAACCGCAGGAAGACTGCAGTGCGACAAGGGTGAGTTGGAAGATCATCTTGAAACCCTCCATAGTACACACAGATCGTCCCAAAAGCAGGCGGCATCAGCCATTCCAAGAGGCTCGAGGATCGAGAGAAGGCGCCATCAAGCCCAAGGCAAGACAGTTCGACGTTGCAGATGCCGAGATGTGAAAGAGTTGAAGTTGGACAGTAGTTTTGCTAAGCGAAAGGCAGCAATTCATCTGACCAGGTCCCAAGGGCGTACCTTATCTCGTTATTACAGAAGCTGCCCGGGGATTTTGAAGGATATTGTGGAAGCTGCAGCGAATTTGCCTGGCCGGGGCGTCACAAAAACCCCCCCCCCCCCCCCCCCCCACATATGGTTGCGTGCGGAGAGTTGGAATATGGAAAGAAGAGCAGAGACGGAATTCTACATCCCAAAGGAAGAAGGAAGCCAAAAGACCATCGGCCAAGGTTTCGATCCCATCAGCATTTTGATGTCGAGGGAAAGATATTCTTTACTATCCTGAACGGCAGAAATGTACGGCGTTCCGGGCTTAGGTATAGAACAACATGATTGAACACGATCTGTGCGCAAGAAAAGGAGGTGGTACCTGGTATCGCTAGGTTGCATGAGTTGACACAATTTCTATGCTATGACGGTCTAGTCAAAGAAGCGAAGAGAATGAAGAAAGATCTTGAGTTGTCGTTTGGTTGGATCTGGAGAAATGCCTATGGCGCGCGGGTCCCTCATGAGACTGAGTCATGGTAGGGCATTGGATCTTCCAACCATTTTCCTAGATGAAGAAGGTTGAAAGAAGCTGATTAAGAA
Source organism: Prostheceraeus crozeri (assembly GCA_907163375.1). Taxonomy (NCBI): domain Eukaryota; kingdom Metazoa; phylum Platyhelminthes; order Polycladida; family Euryleptidae; genus Prostheceraeus; species Prostheceraeus crozeri. Next base: position 7,103 of record CAJQUW010010408.1, read on the forward strand.
CGCCGTAGATTAACGAGCGACTTCCCATCTGTATAGAAGTTTCGGATGACTGATGAGGTGGATACGAAATGGATTCAAGTTGGATGAATGGTGGGATTAACCAATGGTGGTGCACCATTTTCGCACTATCCTTTTGTTATATTGCGGGATGAAATGTAGTTTTTTATCGACGGGTGCAACACAACTGAAGGACGTCACTGAGCTCAAGTGCGCCAGGAAATTACCCTTGACACATAGTTTATTGGCTTTCAGAGGGGTATGACATGACAGTGGTTTGGTTAGAGTGCAGCGGCGTTTGCAACACGGGCTGTATTGACATAGACCATACTTGAGACAGGCGATTAATTGGGCAAGAAATTGAGAGTGGAAGAACCACGGTGAAATCTCGCGGTAATGGAAAATGATATCGATTTGGTAAGATTATCAAGCAGGGTTAAAGTTTTCGATCGACTGGGCAGGGTGGAGTTCCAATCACAGTGTTCTGAGAAGCCGGTATAAAAGAAGCCTTGGACGATGGTTTTGATGCCTACCATGAGTGTGGATAGAAGAAGGATGCATGAGATTCAGTGACAACATTTCGCAAAAGTGGACTTGAGTGGCACTGCATGTCTCGGGATCTACGTGGGTACTGAAGGTGTGTGGGTTTGCATCACTTGGACGTGGTACCTCGAATATACTTTGTGGCCTTTGACTAATTTGTACGACTGTGGCTGATGACGACAGTGGAAATACGAGCAAAGGAAGTATGGCGAGTATTGTTAGGAATGCGAATGGCTGAAAAGAAGAAAAGAAAAATGAATTCGGCTGGGATAGGGTTTACTTGGGGAGGTTTGGGATGGTCGTGTGTTTGGGGCTCGGTTTTTGGTAGGTTGTAGGTATGGGTGGTGGTCAATAGATGATCCGGTGTTTAGTTGTGAGGGGGGTGTGTGTCAGGAGGGGTTGGTTCGTGATTCTTGTTTGTAATGGAGTGGGTGGGTTGTGTAGCCGGAGTGTTGGTGTACGCTTGGTGTGTTCCATTGCGGTGTTTGGTTTATGTTGGGTTGGGGGGGTTGACTTGGTGGGGGAGTGTTCGGTTATCGTATTAGGGGTGGGAGGAGCTTGAGGATGTGGGGTGTGGACGGGCTGTTGGGGTGGCCTGGGGGGTTAGTGGAACTTTGCTGGGAGGTGTTGTGGGGTTGAAGGTGGATGGGGGTGGAAGTGTGGGGTAGGTGGTGATGGTGCATTTGGGTTTATTGGTTTGTGGTGTTTAAGGCCGGAGGGTGGGAGATGTGGTGTATGTGCGGGGGGTGGGTAGGTTGTATGTGTGTTTTTATGCTGTGTTTTCTTCGGGCTGTTAATGTTTGGATTCGTTTTTTTTTGTGTGTTCCAAGGACTCTATTCCCAAGCCGAGCACATCTTTCACAGCATATGAAATGCAAATATTGGTCATTGCCAACGGAAGTCGTATATTAACGGAGTTTCAAGGTCAAGGTCGAAGGTCAGAGTGTTGGAAACTGCTAAAATCTTTCGCTCTTGATGATGAGCACACACAGTGAAGGGATGTCAACTGTTTGGTGGATGTACGGGGCGCGAAGTATTGGGTCAGCCAGAAAGAATGCTAACAGTGAGTCGCCTGAGGTCAAGGCTAACGAGCATGACGAGGGTTGTTTGGTTGTCAGGTGGTTCCAGTGGCTGACAGACGAGGCTTAGGCTGGCAAAGAAAGAAATGGTGGTCAATAGGCTACAGGCAAGGATAAAAGAGAGCTCGGTGAGGTGCGGTAACAACAGAGGTAAGGCGTGCGGAAGAGGAGTCATGGGAATGGTGGCAGCCAGTAAATCAACCACAACAGGGACGCGTGGATGAGAATGGGAAGTAAGCCACATGCCAGCGATATGTCATGGAAGGATTTTATTGGGGCAGTCTCGCGGGGAGCTGAGGGTTCTTGATTCGGGCGACCTATGATTTGCTACCATTATCTCTCTAGCAAATCTGAAGAAGTGGAAAGTGAAGGAGTCGCGAAGCCGATGTGAATGGGGGCATGAGAGGGACCTTAACATCAAGTTCCTGTGTGCGTGTCCTAAACAGACTCAGTGGTGGGATGTACACGTGGCGGCATAATGAGGTACTGAAGGTATTGCACAAGCAGTTGTGAAAGCGATAGAGAGAAACAGGGAACATTGGAGGGTAAGCTAAAGTGATCCAGTGTTGTGAGAGAGGGACAATCTGTGCCGCGATAAAGTTTCGCCGGAAAGATGGGGTGAAGGTTGGACCTCCATTTGAGTATCGCGAAAGACTGGCAAGGTGGCGTGTGACGTAAACGGGCGAGGTTTCAAGTTCCCACCGGAGATAGGGGTGGTGACCCAATGACGCCAGATTTAGTTAATCTGGTTCAATGATCGCAGAGGTGCGTGCATGTTAGTCGAGACGCTAACTGGTTGCCTTTGGGACAGGAGAATCGAGAATGGAAGAAGCGTACGAGAGGAAGATGGACGTAGATACATAGAATTTGACAAGAAGAGTGCAGATTCAGGGACTTGGAGGGTCAACACTTTGCCGGTTGAAGTCGGGTGCCGCGGATTCGTGGGACTTTCAATGATCCGATTTTTGAAGACGCTGGGATTAGGAAAAGAGGCGATGAGAACAGAGAAGGACTTGAGTGAAACAGCAAGGAGAGGATCTGCGTGGATATGGAGCCGTTCGAGGCTTTCTCCCAACAACGGCTAAGGACTGATCATCCTTAGTGGACCCCGCCACCCAGGCAAGCGAGTTCCGAGGAAAGGGGTTGAAACTCGTGGGTGGTCCTCGGCTGACGACGTTGTTGGTAGCATTCCTTTGGAATGTTTCGAATATTTTTTTTGTGAGAAAGGTCAATTTAATGCTGTTAGATAGCTTCTGTTAGAGAAAGGTGTAAACTAAAGCTATCTACTTTACTATGACTTGTCTTCGACCTCGGTGTCAGTGCAGTGACTTACTGGTCACTGCAATAGCAGCGGTAATGATACCTCAGATGCATTTATCATTCAAAAGTGGCACTTCTGTCGTCCGTGCAGCTTCTCAGTATGTGACCTTTTAAGTCCTCGATTCATCATTTCATGCTCTGTTCCTGTACGACGCAAGTTCGGTTGCTTTCAATTTCTTCTCAAGACCAAAACGTAGCGAATGATGACCCGTTCCTCCTAAGGTTTGTTCGCTGTGAGCTCTCCTGTATTCGCTACAAGCGCCTACTCAACTTCCCTCTTCAGAGGGGTTGACAGGATTGCCACTTCTCCTGACTACCCTGCTTGTGGGGTAAACCACGATGCTCTGCACGTACTGTGCTCATGCCTCTCCCTCTCTCCTACCTGTGAGGCTATGCTTGGTTCTCGGCCTCAATGCTTGACCTGAGGCATCGCCCAGGTGAGTTGCTGCTGCTTCCCGCCGCACAGTTTCCTTAAGAATAATGTGAATAAGTTGTGACATATGGAACATAGGGCTCCGACAGGATCACCGGATCACAATATTTATTTACCGGATCGGATCAGGTGATCTGATAAAAAGCTGAAATATTATCTTCAATATGCAACGACTGATCAAGTTCGTATACTGATGTATGCACTTTTTCAAGAAGACTAACGCATCAAATGAGCCCTAATACTTAGAGGAAATTTAAAAAACACGATTTTTTCTCTTCATCGGAAAGAAGAAGAAATCGAGACACAAAAATGGTGAAGTATTCACAAAAAGCAAGGTAAATACCTCCCTATGTTGGCCAAGTTTGTTTTAGGAGTTCCTGCCTCATCGGTCAGTGCAGAAAGAACATTCCATTGTGGAAGAGATATTATAGGACTGCACAGACAGTAGTTGAAGACTGAAACTCTTTCCGCACTAATGTTTTCAAAGAAATAATATTAAGTGAAGGGCAGAAAATATTGTGAAAATATAATTTAGATGACACGTTAAAAAAAATTGTCCTTATTAATCTGTCTTAATTGCGGCACACAGGAATTATAACAACATAATCAACTTAGCTGTAAAGGTTGTGTTGTGTGTGTTTTAGGGTGGTGGGGGTCAGGATGTTGTAGGCGGTCTCGTTATTGGACTGCCTAATACAACGCCCGAAAAGCTAATTCATTGGTTTAGTGTTAGAGCGAATTCATTAAATTTATTGAACATCTTGGTTGACTAATCAACAAATAATTGATTGCCTGATACAGGAGATAAGTCAGTTGACTTCTTCCAGATGGAGGGGAAGGAAAAAATGAAACTCGTGATTAACAGAACGTTAGAAAGTAGCATTTAGACTATCATTTGAAGCTAAATTCGCATTTATGTTGTTTAATGACTTCACGCGTCAAAATCTAGGAAAAAGCCCGACTATAGATAATGTAAGATAAAGATAATAGGCCTGTAATTAGTCTGTAATTATCACCAAGGAAGTTTGATTAATTGTGTTGATATTACATGTAACTGAAAAGCATTTGAGTTTAGAGTAAAATAAATACCAAAAGTGAACTGGTAGGTTCCGAGCAAGAACATAAAAAAATATGCTTATTACTAAATACGCATTTCTTACGAAGTGACGAGATCACGGGATCACAAGCTTTGAAAACCGGATCCGGATCATACCACTGATCTGATCCGGTTGATCCACTAGAGCCCTAAATTGGGGAAGATTGGTTCATTTCAATCCATGTAATAATACCACAACTGGAACATTAAATTACTGAACCTATAGTTTTCATTTGATCATGGCAGATAGTCTAAATTTAGAAATTAAGGAAGGGACCCGTCCCTGGATCCTGATGCATTTCAAAGAACAGTTAGGATAGGGCAAAACTGAGTTATCATAGCTAAGTTATGGACAGTCAAGCAGGGAGTCTATGAAAGAGCAATTGGTGATCCATTCTCGTCTTCTCATACTTCGACCCCCTAAATTTTAAGACGTGCCGGCGCCTGAACCTTTGATGGAGGTTATATACCTCCATTGATACCTTCGCGAGATTCAAAAGGCTCTCTCAACAAACCGAGCCCTTATCATCAAGCTACCTATGTTAGTGAAACATGAACAATCGGAAGTCACATACTCATTAAACATCGTCAATAGATCATTCGGAGTAAGTTGTAGAAGCGCATTGGACAATTCAACAGAATAATGACACTTAATGCGACTGCTTATATCTTGTGAGTGCCAAGGTGTTACTGCATCTTTCAATAACCATGCTCAAAATACATAATAATTGGTCCACTATCTGGGAGGAAGTTAGAACTAGCGATGTAGTGCAAATCGTACATGAAAATGTGCTGAAGCAGAGCTACCTATTCCATTCGATTCCAAATTTGTCCATATGCAGTTTCCTAGAAATACATGTAATCAAAGAAAACATAATAGCAATGCTAAAAAGTGCACTTAGCGTTTGAAATCTCAGATCAGGTGATATT
>CAJQUW010010408.1:17500-24059 GCA_907163375.1 Prostheceraeus crozeri
CTATACAAACAGGGCTGCCAAACCGTGCTTATTTCTAAGATCCGTGCTTATTTTAAAGGACATCTTAGAAAAATGATTTTGTGCTTATTTTTTTAAAAAAAGTTCTTTTTCTTTACTGTATGCTTATTTTGCCTTATTTCTTATTAACGCAATACAATAAGTATTCTAAGGGATAAAAGAATAGCTTGCCTATCAACTACTCAATTTTATTTCATTTCCGGTGGCAGCACTAAATTCATTTTTCTATCTTTCACATTGTTGCCATCGTGCAATACTCCGTCACACAATTTTAATTGATTGTTTGCGTGCGCCTGAGTCGATTGACAGTCATCCGATACCAGCATCAAATATAATAATATAGCGTGAGCAATGCAGGATGAGTCAAATTTAATGTCCCTATTTTGGAAAGTGTTGTAGATCATTGAATATCCAACCATTTTTTAAATACGACAGATCATTTTAAACCTCTGAGTGTGGCCAACAATTCTGCGGATTTTAGAAGTTCATAGATATTTTACTTGCAGCCCGTTTGGGCTTGATATTTGTTAATTATCCATTTAGTATGTGAACGCTGTATGTAGGCCTACTCTTGATAACAAATATATCATCATCATCATCATAGCTATGTCAACTTTTACAATATCTGATGACTTTGAATTTGAATTTTTCCCCAAATTTCACATGTTGTATCTGCTTTGGATACGATTGTAAACACTATTAAAGATGCAAATGACATTATAGCAGATTCAAAGCCCGTTCGTAAAGCTATACATACAAACATTTTGAACTTCGGTGATATGTATTTCGCCGGTCCATCCGCATCGTAGCTTAGCTCTTCATTACAGCTTTATTTCGGGCTACATGTATTTGCTACTTCGACGCAAAGCTGATCCGAGGAGGCACATCAATTTTTACGTTGCACCTCGTCCGGCTTTGGAAGATTGGCTAATGTAATCTTATGCATCTCGTGTAGCAGGAAGCAGTGTGTTCAATGACCTACATTTGCTACAAGTGAGCAAATTGAAGAATAAGATAGAAATATAGACGAATATCTTAAATGAAATAAGCATCAATTTAGATTTATGGTCGCAATAGGCAAGTTTGTAGGATCCAACTTGATGTACCATAATCAAATGCCAGATGCATACTGCAAAACCATCAGCACGAATTCTTCTGCCAGCATCGGAAAATTCACCTAACTCTACACAGCTCATAATATAATATATACATTGTTGTCTCATGGCATCTGCTTGCATACGCGCTGCAGGCTAAACACTCAAACACAAAGCCAAACTAGATTTAAAAAGATTCAACCCACCAAATGGCTCTGCTTGTGATGACATTCGTAGCTAATAAAATGTGAAATGTAAGAGCCACATGTATATTAGGAAATCCGTCGACTCTTTGTAATTGAGTATCATTGGATGAGCGACTTCTACACATTGAATTCCTCCTACAAACTGGTTCAAGAGGTCAGATTGTCCTACTACGACTGTGCATCCCGCACAGGACCTGAGAGAGCGCGTCCGAAGACGCAAGTGCCCTACACGGATAGCGTCACAAGCTACCAACTTCCAATCAAAATACATATATAATATTTTGATTCATGTGAGACTGAGGCAGAAATATGTTGCCGGAGTTGGCTAAAACCAGTTAACAGCGCCTTCGGTTTAACCCTATTTGCCTCATACTCTTTCTTGTCGGTGACGTATTAAGGCCACCTTAAGATCTTCGAAACTTGTATGGCACAAAACAAGAGGACATACCAATTTTGGGTATGCTCTAATCGATGGTGGCATCAGTTTTTCATTCCAAGTTAATCTCAATACTATAAATAGCATTTTTGAAATTTAAACAATCATTTTTTGAATTTCGTAAATGTATCTAAAAAGTCGACAGAATTTCAGAAAAATAACAGTTGAACCTATTTAAAACATGCTCTGTCTAGTGAGTCTGTCGCTTTGCATTTTGAGCGGTTCTTGTTACTATAAATAGCATTTTAAAATTCGAACAATATTTTTTTTAAATTTCGTATTTGCAAGTAGTATGTATATAACACACGCAACATTAGTCATCATAACGAGGTAAAAAGTATCTGAGTATCTATTAACAATTACTCGACCATATTTCCAGAACTGGCAAACTACCGAAGTTGCAAATCAAAGTAAAACTCAAAATTCTTGTCAAGACAGGTGAAAATCCAAAATGTCGAAAAAAGTGTGGTCGTAAATTATTATCATGTGGCTCCTGTGGCTAAAATATTGGGTCTGCAAAAAGCAGCCACCACTCAGAGAAAGTCAACACAAAGTAAGAAAGGGAAAAGTCACTGAAGGAGACCTTCAAACAATTATTCGTTCCGGCGTGAGATAAAAACCGAGGACAACCATTGTGTCCCCTGAAGCAAATATGGTTAAGACAAAATAAAGTCGACTAGCTTGGACAGAGTTTTCTCGATCCGCAGATATCTATTTCAAACTGCAATGTCAATATTAATTGGTTGATTTATGTTGATGAGATATTTTTCATCGTCATCAACATTGCGCATTTCTCAGGAATTCGCAAGATTTATTCTAGCAGAACAGTAAAGAAACTCTTTAATAAACCATCGAGTAAAGAGATTCAAGCTAACTGAAAGAAATAGGACGAATTGGCCGATGAAGCTGAACTGGTGTACAACTAGAGCTGGAAGGATTAGCCAATATACTAAAATTTTGACTATGATTGAGATTATGATTGAAATGTTTAAGTATTTGATTATGATTATGATTGATTAAAGTGTTAAAGAACGTGATCATGATTGTGATTGATTTAAAGTGTTAAAGAATGTGATTATGATTGTGATTGATTTAAAGTGTTAAAGAATGTGATTATGATTAAGGCGGCCACAGGCTTGATTATGATTTATTAATTAAGGGGTTCGAAATTGGGACTATGATTAATGTGGTCAGAGACGCTTTATCATAAAGGCTGGATAGGTTGAAAATGATCCTGATTACGGCTTTCAGACGCTTTGTCGGATCAGTGATAATTTTAGTGCGTTTAAGTAATAATTTGAATTGTGATAAAATTGCTTAATACTGTGCAGGGATAGCAGTTTTTATTAGAACTCACCTCCTTGTTCAACTATTCAGCTTGTTGAATTAGTATTACTATAATTATTCGATTTTGGTCAGTACCATCATGACGTACAAACTGACGAAGACATTGAACTCAGTAGTCCATTGAGTTCTTTGATAATCTAAAGTGCACGCAAAGAGAAAACATCAGAGGGATGATATTGTAGGGAGCATATTCTATGACGAGGCATGAACTCATGTTCATGACCGTTCATCAAGTATTGGTACTCTCTGTGACATTGCGTACTTTCAGTCCTTACGTAGTCTAGCTGTCACTCTGCCATCGGCGGCCGTGTTCTTATCTCAACTGATGTACGGATGACCAAAATCAAATTTAATAAAATTTGCTGATTAATAAACGCGATTTTGATTGCGATTAATGATTGATTAAATTTTTAAAACCTTGATTATGATTGAGATTGATGATTGAACTAAATTTCAAAGACGTGATTATGATTGTGATCAACCTCAAAAGGCTAATAGACTATGATTTTGATTGATTAATCCAGCTCAATGTACAACAGGCGAATAAATAAAACCTAAATAAATTGCTTCGTCTCTATTGAGTTGCATCGCATCGCACAGGCAGGCTCATCGCCATAATACCCTGAATTTGGAGTTGAAATCGATTGATTGACATTTTAGAAAAAGCTTGCACTGCACTCTGCATAAGCAGGTGATTTTGGAACGGAGATTTCTTCTCGGTTTATTTCTCACTTAAGATAAGTAACAGGGTCCGAGTTCATTTAAGCTATGCTGTAGCTATTATGCAGCTACAATGTGCTTCGGGTGTTCTTTTTTAATATCAATATTTTCTCAAGACTTCCTTGATATGAAAATTCAATCTTTACATCATAATTGTGTAATCGCATCTGCAAATGCATGACTTCATATAGGCCTATATGCGTCGACTTGAAGTCAAACGAACATCGTTAAGGGTACGTTGTATTTGCTGGTTGGTTGGAGGAAAGACTAATGCTTACTTGAGATGAGGACTCCATTTCCCTTTCACATTCAGTGCATGATTTACTGCGAGTATGTACTGTGCACACTTCTTAAGGTTTGAAGGTGGTGCATAACCCATCTTTCTCTAGCATCAAAACTCATCGGCGACAAGAAGTTCGAGACTACCGGAAGTTTGAACCGCACTGCTATAATGTATGAATGTAAAAAAGAAAAAATCCGGAAAATTGTAATTCATGGCAATATTTCACTTAGAAAAAAGACGACAAGCACTGTAGACATAAGTTAAAATTATCATGCATTAAAGAAGTGACGGCAAGTCAAGAAGAGACTAGCGTGAGTTCCATGCAAATCCACTTCCCGCTTAAGCGGATGGTCCTGCATGTAATGTCACTGGTCCCCCTATCCAAAATACACCATATATAGATATTCTTTACTCCATTCTTTGGTCATCTATTTCTTAAGCTGTTTGTTTCAAACATTAATATGTTTGATCTGACATAATATCTAACTTTTAAAGAAAATAATGCCGGTTTGTTATCGTGATGCTCGTACATCTTGTGCAATTACATTTGGGAATCAGAGAAACATAATGAAGAACTCGGTGTCATAACTTATAAAATTTCCACTAACAGACCAGTATTATGCTTCCTACATTTTCTTGCCAGCTGAAAATAAATGCTGATTAAAAAATACCGACCATTTACGGACCTTACAGACTAGTCTGTAAATACAGACCTAGTGGCAACCCTGCCTTGGGCAGTTGATTTGTAAAAGTTAACTTACAGGAAAGTTGTCTAATTCTACAGTCAATGTGGAAGTCAATTGAGGTGTTGAATGGTCTTCGTGGTAATTGGAAATCGTCTTAGTGGCTATGAGATAGACAAACCCTTTGTAGAAAGTGAACACTTTGAAATTAGTGGAATGAGTTTTACTCTATTGAAAATGTTGTTTTGTGACCTCTAAAATGAATTCGCATATGAATTGCGAACATTCGAATCACTGAACGCATTAGAGACTACTTGCTTCCATCTGTGTAGAGTTTCTTCGTTAGTCTTAAAACCATCTATATTACATAGCGGCGTAAAGAAGTTCAGTCTGCTTAGATTGATGATCAACGATGAAAAAACGGCAAAAAGGACTACTTGATGCTGTTGTAATGACAAAAGACAGAGCTGCCATTTTTATTTTCCATTCTACAATTCACAATCAACATCAACCAGACTGTTGAATAAGCAAGCTGCTGCTATTCACTTCAAAGTCAACCGATAGACAATAGCGAACCATTCGTTATTCATAAAGTCATTTTCTTTTGAACAAAAACGTTGCCTGTGAATGTCTCTAAAAATTCATTTGATCATTGACTGAAACACCATTCTTAGCGAAAAACAGATGAATAGAAGAAGTAGAAGAAAGCGATGACCGTCCTACTTAAGTGGCATGAAATTCCAAACATACGAGATAAAGAATGCCGTTGTTCCTAAGCCGACACTGAACCATGTTACGTATATATGTTGGAATTATTGATCTTATAAAACACAATTGACTCATACTTATCATTAGGATGTTAACATACCGGTGGTTAAGTAAATTTTTTCAATGTAGAGAAAAAGGAAGGTGAGGTATTGGTACATGAGAAAATCTTTCCAAATCGACGAGATGGACAGTCATAACAAGTAGGAAATTACGACAAAGCAACTAATGTCATTGTCCTTACTGATAGCATGAGATTTCAGTGTCCTAGGCGCGATGATGCTCGGGTTCACACAGTGTATACACATATATATTTAAAGTTCGTGAAATTTGGCAGCAAATTGTTCGATAAGCAGAAATTGTTAAATAAAATATCGCAGTCAATATGATTAAGTTTAACATAACATTTTTCTAAATTTCGATAAACTAATTTTGTTTCAGTGTTGGAGAACTTAAATGCAATTCTTGCAAACCATTTTATTACACAGCCAGCGCTTCGGATGTCCACAGCATCCATCTTCAGGGCAAACTAATGAAATTATATTACAGGCTAACTTGATTCTAAATTCAAATCCTAGTACAATAATTATACGAAGATCTATTAAGATGCTAAATCTATTAAAATCTATTAGAATATTAAGTTTGATTTCTATATTGTATAGCTAGCTATCAAGCTCATTCATAGATTTTCGTATAGATTTGCCCGTATTGATTGAGAAGAAAAACAAATAGTTCTTCTAGACACGACATGTTTCAGCAACGTTGTACAGATGCCATCATCAGGTGAACAAAAGACAATCATAGAGATCAGCATTTAAATAAACAATTTAAAACACAAGTCATCTTAAAACAGTTCATGTAGGCACCGTCGCAATAATTCTGTCCACTTTGTGATCAATAGAAAAACACTTCATGAATAAAAGATGAAAACAATAAAAGATATCTACAAATCCAGTCGCAGGTTAATTGAGCTTCCTCTGTCATTGATTAAATCATTCACTTTATGC
>CAJQUW010010409.1:0-61272 GCA_907163375.1 Prostheceraeus crozeri
AGATATTGTGCATAAAGGGATATCTCAAGACAAAGTGTGATAGAAATAGAAAATCTCAATGGAAGTGGACGACTTTTATTTCATACTGCACTGACCAGGATGTCTATGCATCAAATTTGTCATGCTAATATGAAGCAGCTGTCCATTGTTGATATCTTTGCATAGTTGATGCATTTCAAATTCGACCTTTTATCACCATGAAGCAATTCTTTCTGACTAAATATTGAAGCAAAAATGTCGCAATCTGTATACAGAATATTATATCTGAATACAGATATGCGGAATATATAAAAATTACATAAAAATACATGTAAGCTTACAGCTGAATTAATATGTATGAACTTTCAATGTGCGGTATTGTCAAGCCCAGAATGAAATAGTTAATAACCACAGGTATTTCCTTTTTGAACTATTCTGTGAATCCAGTGGAAATTTGATTAAATATTAGAACTTTATGCTCTTATCCTGTAGCTCTCCTAAGATTCAAATCAAAATATTAAGTTTTGTAACTTGATCTGTATATATTCAGCATTAATAGAAAACCTACGTTTTGTATCACTTACCCAAGGTCGACCTAAAACTCAAGGTCCAACCTTGCTTGACAACACTATTAAAAGCAGAATGACATTGTTGGTGTTTTTAACCGACTTCGCTTGTCATTGACACCCTACAATACGGTTAAAATGACATTGCACTGTTTAACCATGTTTCGGCCATTTTAAAGCCAACCTTTCTTGCTGTTATGGATATTTGCAAATAGTGACATTCGATGTAAGATTTAATGATCAAAACGAATCGACATTGACTTTAATAACATCTTCCCAACATTCAGAAGTGTCTATTTGATTTTTGGATGAACTTGAAAGTCAATAATTATAGGCCTACATACATGCCAATATAGTCAGCACTTAATCAGCCTATTCTACACACATTCACGCAAGATCACCGCAGGTTGTAGTTTACAATGATATACAGTTTCTAACCTCAATTGAATATCTGTATTGTCACAGGGTCAAAAATAGGAATTTCAACGCAACGTATTGTTGAAGATAGTGGTCTAGAACCGGCCCTAGAAACATACCTTCAAAATTGGGAGCTTCGTACGTATTGTCTTAAATAGTCGCCAAAAACAATTTTCACACTAGAAGACCTGGATTTTCAATCTTTCTAGAAAGTCCTAGAATCCGTCAATTGAAGTAAACTGAATATTGGTTTAAAATTTCACTCAAATGGAAATAATTCCACATTCTGATGAAGATTTGAAAATTCTACGACTATAAGCAGAGACTTTTCTCAGATTTGAGTTCATGAATAAAAAGAGAATTATAGCTGTACACAGGCCATATGAGCACAAATCCATGATTTTAAACATACACTGTTCATGTGTTATGAGCAAACATGTGGTTGAGAGCGTTGCTACTTCCATGTTAAGATTGCAAGAATAGTTTTGCCACGCAGGAAGACCTTCGCAATTGAGACAACATTGACATTTATTGAACAAGCTTCACAGAATAGGCGATAAACAATAACCTAGCTTGTATTTAGTATACCATTGTTTGGAAATTTGAACTGTGCTACAGTTGATTAAGTATTGCAATTAGGGCTACGACGTCATTGAAATCTATCAAAAGCCTGACTACAAATTCTTTCTCTACTAAAACGAGCCAATCTAAATCAAATGTTTATTCAATGATTATCATTAATCTTTCGTATTTTCGTTACGAACTATCCCTTTGCTTTGAGAAGATAGCTACTAGCTCATAATGAATAAGTGATAACATGTATGAAACGAATCCATTTTGTTGACAATTCTGCTCGTTATCACATAAGCATTTGATAATCAATGTTATCATAAATTCAATGCATGCATATATGTGGTAATGTCGTCATTAAACATCTGTACATGTTTTACCATATATACTGCCAATATCCTCGACCTCTATAAATGATTATTGTATTTTTTACTCTTTTACTCTGAAATTCCGTTAACGTTGCTGATGAAGTTGATTTCTTGAGCATATTACTCATTCATTTGTTGATAAATACATAGGTCTACTACACACACATGGCAACAGCAATGTTGATGTCGATATCTATGGCTTGCACCTAGGTAATTGAATTAGGCACAGTGCATAGTAGCAGTAAAGTAAAAACTACTGTTGCTTCAACTTCAAGATTGCACAAACCGCCACTTTTGAAAAAGAATCGAACCATGACAATATTGAATCGTGTCACTTGACGTATTAGGAAATTAGGAAGTTCAATTATCCATCATTCCATAGAAATATAATGCTATTGAAACTGGATACTGTATCCTGAACTTGAATACCTTAACACAATCTAGCTTCTTTGCATTGAAGCTGAGATGACGGATGATTGAAATCAGTTTCGGCATCTATGGTCTGTGTAATTGTATGACTCATCTTGAATTTCCATACGTTAGAATTGAACTACCATGGGAAAACTTGCACATTGCAAAATGCTTTCCAAAAGTAACAGATAAAAACATACATATGGCTTTGGAGAAAATGACCAGTAGGCTAAACCCTCAAAAAGGGGCATCCACAGAACTAAGTATTTTGCTTATCTGCTTCGGTTTGCTAGAGTGAGACTAATTCGAAATCGACGGCACATCGAGGAGCCTATTAAGTGGGAAAAAACGAATTCCTAATACCTCGAAAAAAGTCGTGAGTAGTAATAAAACGGCGAACACCCAAACTGCGCCCCCTGTCAGACTAGGGCGGCCGCCCTGGTCCGACACTTAGTTTCTTCGAGTCCGACTCCCTCCCCCCCTGGAACGACAGAGGTTGGAGTTGCCAGAGGTTGTTCGTGGTGCGCTCTCCAAGCTGGCGTGGTGTGCTGGCTAGGCTGGCGTGGTGTGCCGGCCAGGCTGGCGTGGTGTGCCGGCCAGGTTGGAATGGTGGAATTTCGGTGCGAGACCACTCCCATCGTGTTTCTCGTCAAAAGTTGGGTTAACAAATTTTTTTCACCCCCCCTCGGGAGAGGTGGCTTGCCGTGGTCGGACTAGGTCGTGCCTTATATCAATCGAAAGCTAAGAGTGAGAGAAATTGAATGGCGGTGGTCGCATCTCAATCGGTTCAGCCGTTCAAAAGTTAGAGCCATTTCAAGATTTTAGGTCAGACCTCGGATTTCACGAAAAAATCCTAAGTGTCAGAGTGACTTTGTATGGGGAAAATTATAAATTTTTTCAAAGTGTCGAATTTCGACCTGGGACATTTACCAAAACATTTTTCATCAAATTTCTCCGACCCCCCCTCGGGAGAGGTATCTTTCAACTCTACTTCTAGTGGACGGATTGAGACGTGTGAGGTCTCATTTGAAAGCTTAGGATGAGACGAATTCAGTGGAGACTCATGTGAGTGTCTACCTTTCTCCGGTTCTGCTTCCGAAAGGCTATAAGTATAGGCAAGTGGCTTGCTACCGTACACAATGATGAGCGACCTCCCGACATCGTGGCGTGTGGCAAGAGACCTTGGATATTCACTCCAAGCGATAGAAACTGTCACACATCCCAATGAGAATATCAAGGCTGGTGATTTAGTTGAAAGTCTCATGGATTTGGATGAGCATACCATGACTCGAAATTTGGATAGAAGTTGGATAGAGGATTTCTCCATGTCAAACTGCAGCGAAAGGAGGGTGATAGTGGAGCGGTATGGAAAGACGGCGACATTTGCTGATGATGAAAGTCCTCCGAACAAGAAAAGTGACTTAAGAGAGAAGTTGGAGCAAGAGACATTTAAATTATTATGTGAACGTAAATGTATAGTATGTTTTCAACGGGAAAGGTCCCTTCTCACCCTACCATGTGCTCATACCGTTCTCTGTTCTTCATGTTATGCGACATTGAAAACTAAACGTTGCCCTCTTTGTTCTGAAGAAATCTATTCAACTGCCAAGGTCTATCTCCCATAATGGGAAACAACGTGATGCTATTATCCAACGAGAATCGTCTACCAATGAGAATCAAGCATTTCTATATAAATAGCGAGCCTTCCACAGTGAGAATCATTCCATCGTTGAATCGCACGAGTGACGGACGCACATTTTATCTCTCTAGTTCCCTGTTCTATTATCCAACTAAAATG
The DNA here is from genome assembly GCA_907163375.1 of Prostheceraeus crozeri. Classification (NCBI taxonomy): domain Eukaryota; kingdom Metazoa; phylum Platyhelminthes; order Polycladida; family Euryleptidae; genus Prostheceraeus; species Prostheceraeus crozeri. The sequence goes on from CAJQUW010010409.1 coordinate 4,110, forward strand.
GTAAGTCGCTACTTCCCTCCCTCTCCTCCCTTGAACGTAAACTTAATACAATCTTTTTCATTTTCAGGCATCTACTCCATCTGCTGCACTAGTAGGACAAAATGGCGGTCAGACGTTACAAGGTTCGCTACAATCAGATCATCTACAACTGAGGCCAGTGGAAGAAACAACCAAGGTACATAATCCTACACCGCTACAGCGTAAATTTAAACAAGTCTTGCGTTATGACGATCATAGCGTAGTACTACAAACGGGAATGCTCCCTTCCACGGATGTCAAGATAATGCGCAATCAGTATGGGGACTACATACTGATCCCCGTGAGTCCGTACATTCGTCACCAACTTGACATTATTGAGGAGTACGTGACATTAAATATGGACATTCCTACTCCTCCTGCTCAAGAGTGGAAGGCGAGAGATGACAAGGATACTCCCTATAGAAAGATTTGGGATGGTAATCTAATTTGCCTACCGGTATCACATTGGTGTACTCACTATAAGAAGGAGGGAGATCATTCAACATCCATCACATGCGACGAGCTCGGAGAAGGTACTTGGGATATCCTTTTCAAAGTGAATGGGCTATATTATGGTCGGCACAAGGATAATAAAATAGCCTCCCTCTCCATGCATATGGAATCCATCCTATATATTCCAAAACCACCCAACGTGGATGATATAATTGATCAAATCCTTAACAGCAGGGGTGCGAAGCGCAAGTCGGAGAAGAATGCTGCCTCAAAACGCAAATCAAAGAAGGAGAATTACTAGTCCTTTCCTAACTCTACCCTATAACAATTCGCTGATGTGCTTTGAGTGTCGTAGACGTGGTCTTATTAGATACATTTTACTTCTTCGTTGCCATCATATCATTTGTGTATTTTGTCGTGAAAAGCATCGATGTAATTCTTCATTTTGTGATATGTTATAGAACGTTTCCTTGGATGTGTAAATTTCCGTTTTAGGCTTCTATCATCATTTTTATGGATTGTGAGGGTGAACCTGTACAGGAGCTCAGTGCTATTGCTATGAACAATTGGACATATCAGATTGTCAGTGTCTATCATCAACATGCCAACTGCAATCCCAATGTTGATCAATGGGCGAGAAAACACATTCATGGACTTAATCTGAAATATTTGCAAGACTATGGCTTTTCTTGTGAGAGTGCTCTTCTTATTGACTTTAAACGATGGTTAGCTGCTTTCAATGTTATACGCATCTTTTGTAATGATCCTACTAAGGAGAGGAAAGTATTTCCCAATCTAATCATTGATGATATTTTGCTCCCACCTTGGGATATTAGAGTGAATCAACACTATCATGAAGTCACGAAACGTTTTAAGGATTTGTGTGTTCCTATTTTGTCTGTTCGTTGTAGTAGCTACGTTCATAACCAATGCTTCTTTCCTCCTTACCTCAACACTGCCAAAGTCCGGTATGGTTATCATTGCTCGCTGTATGACAGTTACCAGCTGTATCTATTTTATCTGTTTCAAACCATTGATTTATAATGCATGCTTGTTATAGTGATTCAATAAATGTTACTATGAGAAGAGTTGTTGTTTTCATGCAATGGATGGGTTAGTTAAAGGGCGATCATGTCATTCTCAAATGACTGCGGAACATTACATTTTCATAGACAAAGTTTAAAAGGAGCTGTTCAAGATTATGTGATAAATTTCCATAAAGATGAGACCGACATCGAAGCAATGATCGATGATGCTAGCACTCTATTTCTAGAGTTAATGAATACATTCTCTGATAGCATTGTCATGGCGCGATTAGTTGCGAAAATTAAGTTTAGTCATTTTGGAAAGGAAGAGGTGGAAAGTCGCTCTTTCCATTTTGCTTCTTATTCAATGGAAGTTGTAGATCACCCCGAAGAATTTTTTAAAAGACATATGATAAAAATTGCTGAACGTCTTAATGCATTTAACCATCATGGTAGTAGTCTAGTGATTGAAGCGATTTTAGATATTCACATTCAACTTTCTATAAAGAAAAATTGAAAATGCAGTGGCACTTGATTGTAGCACAACTGGTTTTCGAGCTATGTCTGCTCACTCTCGAAGTATATTCCTTCTGTACATGCGTCTATTATTTGGAAAAGGCTAGCAAATTCATATCTTCAAAAAGACTTGCTATAGACGTTACCAGTAACGGTGAAACTATGTGTTGTGATGTATGTAAGCGAAAGGATGGAAATGAAAAGCGCATCTTTAAGTGATGTAAGCACGCTTTTTGTCAACTCTGTTTCATACGTAATTGCATTCAACTTTGCAAATGTATCCACTGTGATATTGCCCATTTCGAGTGTCACTTATGCCGCAATAGTTAGTACCTATGCAAATGTGGTAAAGACAGGTTTTAGCAAAGACTAACACGGAAAATGGCGAAACGTAAAAAGTCTTCAAAGTTTTCTTCAGCCATTCAAGCTCTCCGACGAATGAAAGCAAATCAGCGATACAGTGCTATACGACATGCTAACGATAAATTCATTCGTGAAATTATTTCTCATGTGAGAAAGTTGAGGACAAAGAAATTAGCACCAAAACAACGAAAGTTACTTAACCGATATGCTACAAAATTGCGTTTCATCTCCAATCCTAAAGTCACCCTTCAAAGAAAGAGGGAAACTCTAACACAAAAGGGCGGTTTCCTTTCAGCGTTACTACCGATGCTAGCTCCTGTCGTGGGTGGTATTTTAGGCAATATCTTTAATCCTAGACGGTAATGTTAAATTGCAAATTTTAAAATGGATTTCAGACTTCAATGTGATAAAGTTCTGACTGTATCAGGTCCATCTCATGCAGGTAAAGCTGTTTTCACGCTGAATTTATTGGATAAAAGAAGGGAGTTGTTTTAGGAACCTATCAATCGAGTGATTTGGTGTTATGGTATTTATCAACCGTCGCTGTTTCAGGAATTGGAAAGTCGCAACTTTATTCGACATGAAGGAATTATTCCAGTGGATAAACTTCAGTCTGATGATGTTGTTGCATTGGATGATCTATTAAAAGAAAGTAAGAATTCAAAAGATGTTATAGATATGTTCACTCGCGCAGCACATCATAAAAGGTGCTTTATCATCTATATCACACAAAACTTGTTTCCTGATGGAAAAGAAGCTCGTACACGAAACCTGAACACACACTATTATGCTATTTTCAAGAATCCGCACGGTTGCTTATTCATTGACTTTACTCAAGAGTGTCCGGAAGAATTTAGATTTCGAAGTGATATTTTGAAAACTCCCATGATTATCTACAAACCTTGAGTTCTTATTCTCGCATGATTGTTATTCCTCAGGATGAATATGTACAATTGACTGCTATACAACAAGCAACGCAACCTCTTGCAAATCAAATGTATAGGAAAGAATTAGATTATCACCAAAATGTTCACATCAAAGATCCACATCGTGCTGTATTATTACAATCGGAAACTGTTGAACAATTGAAAAACTTGAAGAATAAGATGCGTGACTCTGTGTCGACTGCTACACCTTTAGCATCTCGTGCACATGCCATATCTCTTCAACAGTATTGAACCCCACCTCAATGTAAATGATAGAGGAGAAATCATTACAGATGAAAATAAAGTGATTGACGTTATGAAAACTTGATTCAGTATGCGACACGTAGAAAGCGCCGTCAGGGCTATGTTCCACTTGGTTGGACATACTTTCTTAAACTATTGAAAAAGCATAATGTGCCAAAATTTGCTTTGAATAATGAGACATTGAAAGAACTTGATTCAACAGTGGCTACTGCTCCAATGCTTCAGACGATGAAAATGCCAACAAATTGGTTTAAGACGTCACCTGCTACATCCCCTCCCACACTCACTAAGCAAGCAAGAGGAAGAACTCGACGTAGATCTACGCCACCACTAAAAAACGTGAAAGGAAAACGTAAAACAGCTACTCCAAAGAAATACATGTTCTCAGACTATTAATATGAAGCAGTTGTGTTGCTCACCATGTAATGAACCGCCAGAGGTGAATGTCGTTGTCACTTGCACTTGCTGCGCCAGCTCTCACAATGAAACCCCTAAGCAATGTGAACACGATCGCAAAACCGCTAAAGCTAAATGCTGTAGTTGTTGTAAATGTAGCAAGGCAAGAAAGCAAAAAGATGAGAAGGAGGAAAAAGAGTCAGTCGTCATCGACTGAGCGTTTGAAATCAATCTATTATGATGTAAAACATCCGGCAGGATTTGCATCTATCAAGAAATTGTCAAAAGCGAGTGGTCTTCCACAATCACAAGTGAAACGATGGTTAAAGGGTCAGGCTACCTATACACTCCACAAACAAGAGAAAAAGCAGTACCGTACCCGCCATTATATTCTTCATGACATTGATGAACAGTGCCAAGCAGATTTGAGTGATGTCGCCTCCATTTCCAAACATAACTCAGGAAATAATTTTATTTCAACCGTCATTGATATTTTCTCGCGTCATGCGTGGGCTCAACCTTTAAAAACTAAAGAACGGAAAGGAGTAGCAAAGGCATTCCAAACACTTTTTCGAGAAGGTCGCATTCCAAAAAGAATTCAGAGTGATCAAGGAAAAGAGTTTGAAAATCAGCATGTGAGAAGATTATTTGAGAGGCATGACATTGAGTTGTTTAGTGTAAAGAGTGCTTATAAAGCTGCACTAGTTGAACGTTTTAATCGCACATTAAAAAATCGCTTGTGGCGACATTTTACTGCCAACTTGAGACAAAATTGGACAAAGGTTCTACAAGATACACTCCATGCCTACAATCGCTCTGTTCATCGTTCTATTGGACTCAGACCAGTAGATGTAAATGCTGACAATGTAGATGAAGTGCGCGAATCATTCCAGCGTAAACGCACTCATGTGAAAAGTGATATGAAAATTGGTGATAAAGTTCGTATCTCAAAAGTGAAAAGTGTTTTTGCCAAAGGGTACCTTCCGAATTGGACAGAGGAGGTATTTACAGTATCAAGGATTGATCAAGAAGACTTTCCGACCACCTACAAGTTGAAATATTACGATAATGAAGAAATTGAGGGTAGCTTTTACCGCGATGAGATTGAGGTAGTCACTGAAAGTGAAACATATTTGGTAGAGAAAATCATCCGATGTAAAAAACGGCAAGGTGAAGAATGGTGTCTTGTTAAATGGAATGGTTATCCTTCAAGTATGAACTCTTGGATGCGTCGTGCCGACATCTTTCATCTAAGTGATCGACAGTGATTCATGCAAAGTTGTAACTAACAATGTTTAGGGTTTGAGCTATGAATCCAACTGCCTCATTTTATTCACGACCCTCCTATATAAGTGGTGGAGGACAAATTTACATCGGCGCTCGCCGCCAACGTAGAGGTAGCATACTTGGTGCACTGAAATCTGTTGTAGCACCTCTCATATCCAATGTCGGTAGATCTTTAAAACGAAATGTTTTAAGTAATGCCGTTGGCTTTGCTGGTGATGTTGCTAGTGATCTTTCCAGAGGTAGAAGTTTTAAGAGCAGTTTATTGAATCGTGGGAAGGAACGCGGTTTAAAAACATTGAAGCAGACCTTTGCTGGTGTTACTCAAGGAAAGAAATCACCTAAACGAATGAATAAAGGAAGGAGGAAACATCGCAGAGCTGGTAAGGTGCGATCTTCAGTCAAAAGGCATTCACGCAACCGTCGTAGAGGCTCTAATCATTCATCAGGCGCTATACGACGACGCTGCCATAACTTCTAATCATGGAGTGTAAAACTTCCGGTTTTTGTTTGTTTGATCAACAAGCCATACAGACAGATATTCTTAGTTCAAGTATTGTAGATTATCATCCTCGAACAGCTGAGAATGCTGGCCCCATTGAATTTGTTATTCCTGGTGGTAGTGATGACTACATAGATTTGAGTTATGCGATGGTCTTTGATTCAAACATTGAAATTACAAAGTATCGTGACGTGATTCTTCAGCATAATCGTTCATAAGTTGGTTGACTGCTGACGATATTAAAACTAAAGTACAGCGTAATGCAGATGAAGCGACGTTGAAAGCTTTCGATAATGTCTATTCGCTCGATACCTTACCACCTGCAGTAAATCACTATCCCATCTTTATTGTGCTAAACACTCATTCGCAGAATTTAGGCGGTGAACATTGGAAAGCTATCTTTACTGGAGAAGACCGACGTGGTGAACTATTTGACTCTCTTGCTCAACCTCCAAATATACCAACACAGCAGTGGTTGAGAAAACATACGCGTCAATATCAGCGAAATGAACGCATACTACAACACCCACTTTCATCAAAGTGTGGTGCTTTTGTACTGTACTTCATCTTAAAACGTTTACATGTATCTCGATTTGTATCCGTTATTCAAAACTTTTCATGTAATCCATCCTCTAATGAAAAAATGATTTGTAAGTTCTATCATGATTTGAAATAAAAACATCATGTTGGAAAAATTGTTTTTTATTTTACAATCCACTGGGTACGTACATACTCGATGAGATAGTCTACGATCACATTTGCTTGCACATGAGATTTTAGTCCAGTAATGATAACTTTACTATTATGAAAGATTGCAACATGCACAGGTAACCAACAACTAATGAGAGCTGCAGGAAAAAGTTCGGGTTCATAACACAAATTGTAACTGCTGGTACGAATCTTCAAATATGATGCACTTTCACTCAATTAAGTAGAGATCACCATATTTTCCACAGTCAGATTCGACATCACACACCTCTCCCTCTTCCATATCCGACGTGGTAGTCTCTGTAGCTCTAAGCGCATTGACTGCGCCGATGAATGAGAAAGGGCGCCGAGAATCTGTACAGTCCCATTTGGGAAGAGTTGAAGATTCCGTGAATTGTTCATCTTCACCACTAATATTTGAGGTCGGCCCAGGTAATACTTGCTGTTTGGAAGGTATTGGTGTAATGTTGTGAGATCGATTTTGGTGTAGAGTCTGAAGCGATGGAGAATGTTGACGATGGTGTAGCGATGGCGCTTCATGATGAAAAAATGAGTAAATTGAGCGATGTACCTTCCTTTTATACTTTCTCAACTACCTTGATTAAATGTGAAGTTAGTATGAAGTTGAGAATGATAGAGTTGAATTCGCCGTTTGTTGACGCGCAACCATATGCGATTTCCAATACGTGAATGTTTTTTTATATGGAAGTATTTCAAATCCTTCATGATATGATGTAGAGATTGAAAATGACGATAAGATAAAGCAAACTCTCTTCTCACATTTCCAGTTGAATCTTTGAAATAGACGTTTCGATCATGATCCGTTTCAATACGTTGTAGGGAATCTGATTTCCAACTCATGATGCGTGGTAGTCATGTCTGATTAAGATTTTCATAGTAGGGTGATGAACTCACGACGAATAAATGTCATGATGGAGCGATGTATGTATCTTCTATACTTCTCCCAATTGTATTTGCGAAATGAGAAACAGTTTGCGGAATGAGAATGGCAGATTTGAATTTCATTGTTGCGACGTTGAAGCCAAACTTGATCACCCAAGGAGATGAATCTTAATGTTTCAAAATATTCCAAATCCCTCATGATATCATTGAGGTTGACAAATTGTCGCCATGTTAATGTAATACCTCTTGATGTATGACCATGAGAATGTTTGAAATGTACGTTTCCATCACGATCAACTCTGATATATTGTAGAGAGTCCAAAATCCAAGTCTTCATGATGTTATGTAAAGCCGCAGATCAGCAATATAAAAATGTCGTTTTATCATATTTTGCTTAGCAATGCGGCCACAAAGAGATGTGCTAATAATCGAGCCGCACTCTTTTCTACTCCCATTGATCATACAGAACAGCTAAATGGAAAGTGGGAAGTGGATGTCACTCAACTTGCTCATAGCAACTGTGTCTATACTTTTAATCATGAAGTGATGACGATCAATGTGAGGCGTACAGAGGATTATCAGTGTGAAGAAGGTTGTCGAGTTTACATTCCACAGTGGCCAAAGAAAGATCTCTTATCATGTAAAAAGTTTGTATATGATTTCCTGAATAAAGAGGGTAGACACATCATCCACTTTCCTCCCAACAAAGGTGAATATGATTATATGCGTCATACAGTTGAAAAAGATTGGATTGTTGCTTTGAGTCCGAGATTAAGAGAAGATTTAGGCTACTTTGCTAACGCCTTAACAAGCTATGATAATTACACTGTCAATTACTATCCCTAAGGTTGTAAAGATTTGATTTACAAAGAGAAAGCTTTTTATCTGGATCTTATTCCGAAAAATGGAAAGGCATTGGTGAAGAAGACTGTGATTAAGGCCAAAAATACAAACATGGCTTCTGAAACATTGGTGAAGAAATCTAATTTTCTCCTTCAAGTAGATGGTAAACAAGTGGCAACATTGACTTAAACGAAATCAACGGATCAAATCGTCATTAGTAAATTAGATGATGATGATCTGGTATTAGTTTGTTCAGAAGATTTTCATCAGTTCTTGCGACATCGCTCTGCAGCCGTTCATGGACAATTTGATATGCGCTATTTGAAATATGATGGGTCAAATCAAGTTGATACAGAAAGGTCGGTATCTTTATATAGAAAATGTGTAGAGCCTTTGGGTGCAATCTCACATGGAACAAGAGTGTTGGCACCTCGCATGATCACTTCAGTTGAGATGGCAATAGATTATTTAAATGTAGTGATTCAAGATGAACATATTTCGTTTTCTGAAAAAGAAAGTGTGCCATCTCTTCGTGTTAGCGGGGAAAATATTGACCTGATCATGGACAATACCCTAAAGGACATTTTGGGCTTTGATCAAAATACGTTTAAAAGTGGTACTGTAACAAAAGCTAACGCGTATCTATCATTATCGCGTCGTATGAACTATTTTCAGTTAAATTCCAATATTGGTGAAGATGTGCGTGTGGGAGATGCTGAAATACCACTTTTAGCAATGATACCATACCAACCAAAAAGCTGTAGCATTATGTCGGAGCATACTTTTAGGAAAGTGCATTATACAGACCTGAAATCAAACTATATACCACAGATTGATATTGCCATATATGACGATGCTGGCGCGTCGATTCCTTTTCATAAAGACGCTGTGACAAGTATCACACTCCATTTCCGAATGAAGAATTAATGCAAACGTATTCATTTTTTTTCTCCAATGTGAATAACATGGAAAGTGAAAATAAGGACTCGTTTCTAATCTACTTACCCAGCAATGCTTCTATGGATAAATTTCCTAAAAATAAACCATCAGACTATCGAGTAGAATTAAATCGCCCACTACATTTAGAAGGAGAATGGGAGGTTGGCGTTTCTAGTATTTGCTATGATAGCAATATACAGACTGTGAATGATGTGGAAGAAATGACATTGACTACCCGCATCTATGATGAAATAACGATGAGTCATGCATTCAAGTTTCCATACAATTTAACATCAGACGGAAAGTGGAATTATGAATGAATTCAGATAGAATCGGATTATTTTGGTTCATCAGATATGGGGAAAATTGTTTAGGCATTCAATAGTGGTAATGCGTCTATTACGAAAAATAAGGGTCAGAAAGTTTATGAGTTCAGTATCTATCACTGGCGAGGAAGACGTTTTTATCGTTTTGACTCTTTTACGAAAGGTCTTACCCTGAGATTGGACAATGAATTCTATCCACATCTTGGTTTTGGTCATGGTCTCCATCTTATATGGATGTCTATCGCAAATGTTGCACAAGTTTATTCAGATCGAATAAATAAATCTCATCATAGATTTAAAATATTTGATGAAGATGTTGTAGAACGTGAAGCACGCATCATTTTAAAGAAATGTGGAGTCAAACCTTTAATACTTGATGAGTTAGTCAAGAAATGGAATGAGACTGTAGGTAAAAGGTATGGAGAGAAAGTCAGTCAGCAAAAGGAAAACTGGTCATTGTGAAAAATAATGACAAACTTACTATCTATTTCTCTGCTAACTTGCGTCTTATTATAAGGCATCTATCACTTGTTATTGGACGCGGTACGGTTTGGGCTAGTCATGAATATTACATTAAAGATGAATCAGTTGGCGATGAGTGGTGGGTAGACATCTATGGTAATCGCATCAAGAAAATTTGCCAATCTTATCAAGAATATAAAATGAGCATCTATACAATGCCACGTCAGTATAATACAGTTGAAAACTTTATTCATGTATTGAATCTATACATACAAAATAAGATAAAGAAAGTGTTGAAAAGTAAATATGATGCAAAAGCACATCACATTTCATTTTTGATTGAAAATCAAAGTGTTGTTCTGAAACTGGGCGATGACATTCACTGTCAATTGAGTGAAAATTTGATAAAACTCTTTGGTTTTTCATCGCTACAAAATGTGTTTACTGCTACACGCACGAATGGTGTAGAAACACCAATGACACTTGATAAACATGAACAGCACCTTTACATTCAAAGTGATCTGATTTCGCCTATTTCTTTTGGTGAGAAAAAAGAATACATTTTACGTGATTTCATTCATGATGAAGACGCTTCATATGGAATAGTCGAGAAGATGTTTGAACCTATTTTCTATCATCCCGTCGTCAAACAAATGATGCCTCTATTGCTATCAAAATTACCAATGGTTTACAAGAGTGCATCCATGTGAAAGATACTAAATCCCTCATAACGTTTGTGTTTCGGAAAACAAAGTGAAGTCTTTATACAACATTTATTGAAATATATACATGAGTGTGAAGTGATAGACTTTATACAACATTCATTGAAAATATGCACATGAGCGCACTTCAATAGACATTGTTATATACAAAAGTCTTTTTACTTCGTAAAGTGAGGAAATATACAGGGGTAGGAAAAAATGTCTTTCAGCGGGAAAGTCTTCACATGGGGAATGTACAGATGTGGACACATATTCACAAGGAAGAAACGATCTAATGCGATACATAAAACAACAATGTTTATCTACAGAAATCAACATCAAAATACTAAGTTAAGGATGATTATGCTAAGACGTCTCCTGAATGTGGTAGTGTGAGTTTAATTCTTTTGGGTGGTGGTATGTCTATCAGGATGTCCATGTGGAAGAGATATGTTATGTTCTAACCAGCACCTCTTATCCTCCCATGCTGAAGGCGCCCGTTTCCTAAAAGTATGAGTTTTGATCTCATGCGACTTAGATTTTAAGATTGTCATATTGACAAACGTTATATTTTTATTTCTATAGGCTTCCCTGAAATTTTTATGTTTCATGTTAGAGACCAATGATCTTCATATGCCTTTAGCACGCTTAATACTATCGTCGCTATCCTTTAATTTCATACTGTACATTTTTGGGCGGAGGAGAATCATTTCATCTATTTCCTTCCCTGCTGTCTCATCCTTAAAGCAGCCAAGTTTTGCCTTATTTTTGATGGAGTAGAGTGGGTGATCAGTAGGATAATTTGATGTATCAAAATATCTTTCTAAAGATTTTCCTACTTCACTGAAATTTAAATCTTTTTGAGTGGTAATACCTAAGAGGAAACTATCTGTATCACCACCCAACAAACGAACCTCTTTTACGAGAGGACATGGTTTTAGTATTTTATAAAAGAGTTGGTACATTTTAAGCTTAGTGTAATCTACTACAGCTTGGCCAATATAGATGGGCTTGCACAACTCAACTTCAGATTTTATCATTTTAACACCTACAAGGTCCTCATCGATAATATCTCTATCGATGAATAGAGGTGATGAGACCAATTTCTCAAATTTTTTAACATCATTGACTAGTTTATAGTTTACACGTTTTCTAACATCCTCCATCGTCGTACCAAATAGACTATTATTCTTATACTTATAAAAATCTTTTTCAAAATTATTTTGGGCTAGTGCACGTTTCTGGCTGTTACTATCAATATATGGTTTGAGGAAGGCTTTCTGTCTAAATTTAATAATGTGGTGAACTCTTTTTAAAATCATGCCCATTTCTAATTAAAATTTTAAGATGCTAAAGTGAACTAGATAGTTTTCCTTATCATTTTGGGTGAGTAAAAGTTTGCGGCAAGGCTTATAGTCGGGCTGACCGCATGATTCTAAATCTTTATGAAATTGTTTCATAAAGTCGGAAAACATATCTTTGGTCACTTCACCTGATTCGTGTGCGAGTGGAAAATCTACGGTTTTATGTTTAATATTGTTTGGATAGATTAGATCTATCTCAAAATAATATCCCCAATCACCTTCATCTGGAATTGCTAGTATGTTAGAAGGGTTGGAGAGATGCTGAATTTCACTATCATCTAACCAGCTAAACTCAGAGTGAGGGAGTGGTTTGGATAGTGAACTACCATATAAACTATTTTGGTCATAATACTTAAGATGAGTCTGATCATCGCCTACTAATTTTGATTTTAACCTATGTTTATTTACAAATGTGAGACCACCGCGAATTCCACGCTCAAATAAATTATACATCTCTGGATCTTGTAAGAGATGAATGGTCTCACCAGTCATTTTAAAAGCAGACTTAAATGACATGGCTGGTAGACTGACAAAGTGGACGGGATCTAACTTATTTTCTTCTAATGCCACTCGTCGAAACTCCTGAAATACATCAGCCAGCAAAAATACATCCAACTTAAGATAGGCAATCATATATTCGCCAAATGTATGGCAGTCAAATTTTATCCATGCATCTTGTGCATGATCATAATCTTCGGTCTTAAATTCTGCGCCGGTCAAATCATTTTTAAATTTATCTATGGGTGGAAGAGAAGTCTCGCCGAGTTTACTAATCGCATCAAAATATGCATATGGAAAGACTCCTTTCCGTGTGATGACTTCATCGGTTAGATTTGGATATTGTGTTTTAAGATTTTGTGTTAGTGGAAGAGACTTTAGATTTTGTACGAGAGAGGCCAGTGATGCAGTCATAAATTGGTAGGAATCTAAAAATTTTATATCAAAATAGACCGTCTTGTTTTCTTTAGTTTTATCGACAGGCACTTTTGCTGTCATGGCCATAAACTTCTCTCTCGTTTGTGCTATTACATCAAACTTCCACTCTTTCATTTGACCTAAACCTCCTTTTATTATCATATGGCTGTCGTAGCCCTTGAAATTATGGAAAATGACGGGTAATGTACGCTGTTTCATCCTAAGTGAAAAATTGCATTTTCAACATAGTGCGTTTCAAAATTTACCAGTGATGTGATCATGGTCGCGCACTTTCTTAATCTTATCATCATCAAATGTTTTCCTACATTTGAGGCAAACGTTGCAACTATCAAATTTTGCTTGATCATCTGCTGTCATATGCAATGATCTGCGGTAGAGTTCACCATCATACTTTTGTTGAAATTTTACAGCCTGTTCGAGGAATTGTAGGAATTGGTAAATACAATCCTCACCTTTCTCTAGAGGTGAAACTCTTTTTCTTTAGAGTAGTTCTCTAATAAAGTGATTTTAATCATGGCGATCTCAATACCATCAAAAACGAGACCACTATCACGCTCGTTAAATTTATCTATGTTTAATTTTAACCTTGGATATGAAAATTTATCCAAGACTCGCAGTCTACAACTTCGGTTGCAGGAGAGGAGGGTATGTGAAACTCCAACCTCTCTACTATTTGACCAGTATGGTGGTCGATTTTTGCATATTTTATTTTGAGATAGATGAGCGCCTTCATTCTAAAATTGACTAAATTGTTGAAGAGCGCACCAATTAAAGATAAATTTTGATGAAACCATTCTTCAAAGTCAGTAATGGTTTCTGAGGATTCCATCTGGTAGTTCCTCAGTAAATTATTTATCGACACTTCAGAGAGTCGGATAGAGGAGGTGCTGTTAGTATAACTATCGTCACTGTGTGTATGTCGAAGTCTATGTGAAGATAGTTCAAAACGTGACTCAAAAGACTGAATGCATAAATCGCAAGAAAAGGAGACATCGTTAACAGAATCATCCCCACCTTCGGAGATTGATGCTGACTTAGGTCTACAAACACCTCGCTTGATGTGTTGGATGAGATTGCGCTTCCTCGTGAAGATGTGTCCACAGTCAGCACATTCCCGATCGTTGCATTCCCGCGACAATGTTGACATGGAGTCGCTGTTGTTATCCGGCTCGCTCGAGATGGGACTGGTATCACCTGAAAGAGAAATCATTCTATCATCTCTGTTAAAGTCTCAGTGTATTGTTACAACCTACCCTCACTCAACAGCTCTAAACTTTCCTCGAGAAGGGAGGGCTTTGGTGATGAAGTTGATGCCTGAAATTGAGGAAGATGCTATTAGCCACACGTCTGAGGGATATGAGAGAGGAAATCTTCAACTTACCATTTCAAGGAAATTATATTTAAGGTTGATACTTCAACAAGATAGAGACTTCACTCAAATAATACGTCTCAAATTTGGAATTCACTAGAGAGCAGTTCACTTGCACGCCCCAAATAATAACAGAATTCGCTAGACAACAGTTCACTTATACGTCTCATAGTCATCATTCATTGGCTATTCATTCTGATCGGTTGCTTGTTTATACTTAAGAAATAGGAAACATTTCAAAGTTATTATCCACAGTCAACATGACAAGCCCTCCAAAAACACCGAACACTACATTGGAGTTCTCTTCTCCATGCTCATCACCTAAGACGCTCGTTGCACCAAACGCTCCAACGAAGGGGAAGGTAGAGAAGGTGTACCGACTCGACAACATTAGAAAGTTGACATTACCAGCGGACGACGAAGAGGAGAGTGTATGTGAGAAGGAGTGTCCCGACTTAACAGGCGTGAGGTGGAAGTATCTGCAGTACGATACTGATGATGTGATGGAGATCACCAGCACCAAATTCCTACATCAATTATGGGAATGGTGCACCCCTAAATCCCAGCCACGAACTATGGCAGAGTGGGAATACATCGACAAAGTGAGGCTCGCGGTAGAAGAACGATTGAAGCAAGTGAACTGTTTTTGTGATCTGTGTGAAGTCAGACTCTGGGACGATATTGACGATGAAGACCTTTTGAAATACATGCCATAATAAATTTTTATTTCGTATTATCTTTGCTTTCATATTGACTTACTTGAATGGGGCTTAAGTGGATGATTTAACCATGTATACTTTTTCATTTGGAAATAGTAGCACACTTAGTTTAACTTACAAATCTTGTAACATTTCATATGGGCGATAATGGTAGCTGAAATAGTGTTAGTCACATTTAAAATTAAGATAGCTTACATGATTCTGGGATAGCAATCGACTGCGATCCATGTGTAAAGAGCTTGTTAGACTACGGAAGAGAGAAGTGTGTTATGTTGCGTGTGGCGCGTGAGTGTCCTCCCATTTCATTCCAGTCATCAATTCGTCTCATTGATAGAGACAGGTAGAACTCATGGTTCTCATAACGTATGCAATGGAAAGTTTTAGGCAACCTTCGACAGTTGGCTAAATGTCGCCCTGGCGCGAATGCATACTACGTTGAGACAGAGGCAACCACTTGCAAACATGACGCAGAGAGGTTTAACACAGCTTGCTGCGACACATGCTTCTTCTCCATATCCTCATCCCAACGCGCCGACTGCTTACGTAACCCACCACTCTTCACTATTGGGGAAGATGAGCTCTGTGGGGGTCCACGATCACGTGCTCGGACACCTCCGAGTCCGAAGAGCTTATCTTCCTCACTCGCTTCCTCATTCGTCGCTCCTTATCCAAATCCACATCATCCTCATCATCACTCTCAAACACTCTCTTCCGCCGCATCTTGGCCTTCAAACCAGCCACAGCATTCTCTACCTCATTCTCCGCAGCATTCTCCACAGCATTCCCCACAACATTCTCCACAGCATTCCCACTAGCATTCTCAACAACATTCTCGGCCTCTCTCTCTCTTTCCTCAACATTCGCTCCTTCTCAGCATTCATCACCTCCACAAACCTCAAATCGTTCACCAACCCTCCTGTACACCCACCATGCCTCGCATAGAACTCGGCCTCCTGCCCAACAACTAACAACACCCTGCACTTCGCACAGGCAACCCTACTCAGGATAACCATGTGGCCGGTCCCTGCCTTCTTAATATGATTCTTGATTTCATCTCGGCGGTTGATCCTACCGCACACACACATTTTTACATGGAATTTTCTATTCCTGTCGCTTGTCATGATTAGCAGTAAGATAATGAAATTTGTATAAGTTTTGAATCATGTAGTATACGACCTAAAGCATAACACTTAGTGAGGAATGATAGATTTGAGTGAAGTGAGTGGCACTCGACCCCGTCGACAGCCCGAAGGACTTGTACTGATCACTAGGGAAGTGTAAGATCCTCCCCGATACCCGCTGTTTACAGCTTAAGACATCGATGTCACTGCCCCAATGTGGGAGCAGCAGCGTCGAGCATCATTGTCACTGCCCCGAAGTGGTAACAGCAACGCCGAGCCAAAGGTAGTGATCAGTAGCTGGGATCTAACCCCTCAAAGCTGCCTTAGACTTAGTGAAATTTAAAATCTGATAGCAGATTTGAATGTAGTATACGACCTAAAGCATAACACTTAGTGAGGAATGATAGATTTGAGTGAAGTGAGTGGCACTCGACCCCGTCGACAGCCCGAAGGACTTGTACTGATCACTAGGGAAGTGTAAGATCCTCCCCGATACCCGCTGTTTACAGCTTAAGACATCGATGTCACTGCCCCAATGTGGGAGCAGCAGCGTCGAGCATCATTGTCACTGCCCCGAAGTGGTAACAGCAACGCCGAGTCAAAGGTAGTGATCAGTAGCTGGGATCTAACCCCTCAAAGCTGCCTTAGACTTAGTGAAATTTAAAATCTGATAGCAGATTTGAACTCAGCATACTTGAAAACCTCAGATAACATGTTAAAACTTTGAAAAAACTGAAAATTAATTTTTTAAAAAAAATTCCGCATTTTTACTACTCATACTACTTTTAAAAAAATTTTATCAGTAGTAAAGACATAATCAAACTCTATCACACAAACTTTGAAGTAAGAAGATAGCTTGCCTACTTCAAAAGATAGAGTCATGTGAAATCCCGATATCGGGAGCTCAGAGCGACGACCGTCGCTTACCTCGTCTTTCGATGAAGTGATGAGAACTTAGGTTGCAGCGCCTTATATAGTCAGAGAAGAAAACTTAAAATAGCTCTATCTCCAAAAGTATTAATCGTAGCGACATGCGGTTTGTTGCAAACGATTTGTCTCATTATGCTCTATTATACGAAACCTAAACCATTCTCATGTGACCACGGGAAGTGGGTGGCTCAGCACATGACCATGTTACATGCCACAAGTGAAGAAATTCCTAAGTATGGGAGCTCCAGTGTGGTGAAAAATTTGAAAAATTTTAAACTTCCGAATTTTTTCATCACTTTTCACTGATGAACCCCCGGGGGGGTCGGAGAAATTTGATGAAAAATGTTTTGGTAAAGGTCCCAGGTCGAAATTCGACACTTTGGAAAAATTCATAATTTTCCCCATACAAAGTCACTCTGACACTTAGGATTTTTTCGTGAAATCCGAGGTCTGACCTAAAATCTTGAAATGGCTCTAACTTTTGAACGGCTGAACTGATTGAGATGCGACTACCGCCATTCAATTTCTCTCACTCTTAGCTTTCGATTGATATAAGGCACGACCTAGTCCGACCACGGCAAGCCACCTCTCCCGAGGGGGGGTGAAAAAAATTTGTTAACCCAACTTTTGACGAGAAACACGATGGGAGTGGTCTCGCACCGAAATTCCACCATTCCAACCTGGCCGGCACACCACGCCAGCCTGGCCGGCACACCACGCCAGCCTGGCCAGCACACCACGCCAGCTTGGAGAGCGCACCACGAACAACCTCTGGCAACTCCAACCTCTGTCGTTCCAGGGGGGGGGAGTCGGACTCGAAGAAACTAGGTGTCGGACTAGGGCGGCCGCCCTAGTCTCACAGGGGGGCGCAGTTTGTGTGTTCGCCGTTTTATTACTACTGTCGTGCGTCGCTTGCGGATTAATGTGACTTCCAGCAAAGTGCTTCGATTGTCACAATTCCTTCAGATTCGAAGAATTCAGATCATTGCGCACAAGTTTTCTCCATAATATTGGCCCCTCCGATCTTTATTAAAAAAAACAGGCGTACGAAAATTAGTTCACTTGATTATTTGACCATCGTCTTCTCACCAAAAGTGGACAAAATTCGATTTTCTAAAACCGCAACTGCATCCGCAGGAAAGAAAATTCTTGATCCGCAACTGCATCCGCATCAGCAGGAAAGAAAATTCTTGATCCGCAACTGCATCCGCATCCGCAGGATAGAAAATCCTTGATCCGCAACTGCATCCGTTTCCGCAAGGGGGACAAGTTTTGATCCGCAACCACATCCGCAGGGAAAAACTTGATCCGCAATTGCATCCGCATCCATATTTAGCATAAGCTTATCTGCGTGATGTGTCAATAAATGACCAATAGTGCCAATATATAACAGCCAAGTGCTCATATGGGGCTTTGTTTTAGGTTTATAACTTCAGGAATATTTATTCAACCTATACCTGTATATATTTAGTTTCAGTCTTTGGACATACGAGTATTTACCCAATATTTCTTATTTATAATAATGACCAGTCTGCTAGAAATAAGGCCTAGATTTAGTTTATAATTTGAATATCATTGGAATTCTAGGATGCATGATGAGCTATAGCATCTGTGGTAGCTCATCGGTCGGTAGCCTACACTAAAAGTATTGCAAAACAATAAGGCCTACAGCACATCTATTTTCCTTAGTTTTCTAATTTCTATATACCGTACCGATACCGAATAGGCCTACACTTATATTTTATAATGCATTAAAGATATGGCTTATTATATTAAGCGATTTTATAGATATTTATCTTTATATTACGGTATATCCATGGCTCTCAGAAAACTACACGATTTGAAATTTAAAAATGACAATATTCAGAAATATCTAAATGTAGTTTAGTCTAAAAGCTGCCTTACATAATATTTTGTGCTTGTGTGCTTATAATTTTCCTTTCGTAGAACTCGCATAGAAAAGTCAATTTTGATAATCAACGATATCTTTATATGTATAGATATATTCAAAAACAAATACACATATTTCACACAAAGCTCTCCATACAAATATATATAGCTATCTATTCAACTTTCACTCACTGAAGACTATCATGCGCGTTTGTTAGTTTTCAAAAGAACCAGCATTTCAACAGTCTCTCCATCCAAGCTACCTCGTTTTTCAGTAACTATGTTACCAGCGCATGAAAAATGTCTTTCACTCTCAGTAGAAGATGCCTGGATAATAAAAATCTGTCTCGATAGTTGATTTAAGATAGGAAATCTGTCAGAATTTTCCTTTCAGAAATCCAACGGATTTGTATGTTTCACTTGGACTGTCATGATCTTATAGTCATTAATCTCATCTTCAACAGTTCTTTCGCGTTCAGGTGTCAATGTTTTAGCATCAACTTCAAACATGTCATCGAAGAATCCATCAGTTTTTTCACCGTCGTCGTGAAGTTTAGCTTTCTTATTTTGTGGAGATGATTGGGACTGGGATGGATGTGCACAAGAATTGATGGGCAAGTCATTTGCAAGTTTCACTATTCCTGATTCAATATCTTGACGAACACTTTTCAACCAAGTGCTTTTTGTTGACGATGAGTTTGACGACGAATTTTATGGGACGTTTTGTTCTACCACACGCACTACGCGTTCTAAAGTCATTGGTTTTACCCACAGAGCTTTATTCTATACTCACACTAGACCGCAAGCTAAGGCAAGTACAGAATTCATACAGTGTATTGGTGTGTATGAATGTGTGATGTCGAATACCTTATGAGGTAGCGATCACACAGGCCTGAACGGTTAACAATAAACTTTGGATAATGAACCCCAATGCACTTACCCTAAATCAAAACCACTCTTGTCTGAACAATGTCTTGGCTGTCTTAACGTATTAACTTATTCTTGTACTATTCAGTCTATTCTGCGGATGCGGATCAAAAAGATTATATCCGCATCCGCGTTTCCGAAAAATGTCAACCCGCAACTGCATCCGCATCCGCGTTATTGATTTTTTTCAATCCGCAACCGCATCCGCATCCGCGCGGATGCGGATTATCCGCATACCCGCGCGGATGCGGATGCGGATGCGGGTTGTCCGCCTTTGCTTCTCACCATTCCCTACTGCATAGTGCATACACTGAATCGAATGTTAGCCACACAGTGATTGTATGTTTTGGTGTGTGCTAAGTGATATCACAGCACGCACGCCTCATTCACTGGCTCTGGTGTCCTCTACTGACAGCTTATTGTTTGCCATTTCCAGTAGCAAGCGATACACGAAATATCCATTCGAGAAGGAGCAAGTTGTCTAATTCTGTGATGTGCCATTTCGACATTTAGGTTAGATATGATTCTTCCATTCTAGGAAACCGAAGACACGCGCAGATGAATCTAATTCTGTGGGGGCATCTATCTGACCCTTGATTATTACATGTATACGAATTTAATGTGAATGCCCCTAAAATGTAATATTTAAATTGATAACTAGAAATTATGAAATTCATAATGGCTTTACTTTCTGGTCCAAAAATATATCATTGAATCACAAAACAAAGTAAAGAAACACACAGAGAGAAGACGTTTGAAATAAGATCATTTTAACGATAGAAAAGTTTAGAGCTAGAATGTTTTATGCAGTGTGTTGCATCATCATCAAGGTGATATTTCCGTTTTTGTAAATTGCAGACACAGGAGAAAAATGGGAAGATGCGTAGAAGAATTTTGATGAGACAAAGAAAGATTAGATGGTGATGATTAATGGCTCCTGCTTTGAACGTCTAAAGGCAAGTTTCTGAAAGTTCAATTTTGCTTCCACATTCCGACATGTAGACAAGTAGCCCTCCATCACGTATTGGCGAAAGTTGGTGCATGCATAGGGTCCATGCTACTCTACCCGAGCTCGGACTTACCCGACCCAACCAAGAAATGATTTTACCTTTTTTTTATAGTTTTTAACCCTTTGCACAGCTAAGATCCAAGAACGGAGCTAGGGGTTACTCAATGAAAAGGAAACAAATTGTATTATTTTAAATAAATATAAGAAAAAAACTGATCTTCTAATCTGATCAATCTGTCCCCATCAGAAACCTGTTCGTGCGCCTCTTGAAAGTATCAAAATTGTATTGGTCAAGGAAAATTGTCTGGGGAAGCTGATTCCAAAGCTGTGCCGTGCGAACAAAAAGGTTTTTGTACAAAGCGACTCACAGTACATACGCGTTCTAAGCTGACATGATAGCATGTGAGTACATTAGCGCTGTGTGTGCTTCTGGAGTTGATCTTAGGTTTGGGTGCGCACTCACTGCAGAGCTGCTTCTACCGAAATCGTATCTGTAAAAGAAACTGAGTGAAGCAACATCCCGTCTGACGGAATGCGGCTGCAACTTGTTAGCAAGTTTTTCACCAATCAGGTTCTTGACACGTTTCTCAATTAGCATGTTTTGAAGTTAATTATAACAAGCTTCCTTGATTATGATGTTTTGCTCTTTCAGTGGCAGCTTGTGATATGATCACGCTTCAGAAAATAATCGCATTATAATAAAACTGAGCTTTTAGTGATGGTAACCCATCGAATTGCTAATTTAACAAACTATGTTGCCTCTCCAAAATTACATGGATGATTTGTGGAATACTATTCCTCATTCTGCATTGCTGTCATTATCAGTCAAGTTCGTTTACATTTCTCCAAACGTGTAAAAACTGCATATCTCGTAGGTGGTACTGGGTCTCGACTCATGTTCATCTAATGAAATCGAAACTGTATACACATTGGGGATTTGATAAATGGTGAGTTACCACTCTATCTGATATACTTACTCTATGGCATAAATCAATTGCTATGAATCATTTCGATCCAAAAGAAAAGATTGAGTTGAAATTTGTACTTCATGAAGTCAAACATTTCAATCCAGCCTTTCCTAATGACTCCCATTTGTTAGCACTAATCTTTGTTAGAAACATGAGCGCCTCTAAGTGCATTTTCAAATTTTTCAAATCATTCACAGATGAATGATACCGACTCATCCGTGATGCGATTAGACAAAATATTCTCCTGAAAAATGGTAAATTCTAAACATTTGCCAAAAAGTATATCTCCTCCACATTCATTTCCATGTCTACAGCATCACTACATTGTGGATTTTGAGTGCTAATTCCGTATCAGATGTAGACGTCAGCAGCCGGCTCTACATATTTTGCGTGTTTTCTTTACAAAGGTGGGATTTTACCATAAATCTCTCATCATTGCACTGTAAATAGAATTTCAAAATGTTGAATTCGTAATCATGCAAATGTTTGCAAACTGAATTTATTTTGACATTCTCATACGATGATGAAAATCATCCCAGAAGCCATTTACAGAGAGAGAGAGAGAGAGAGAGAATCGTATATTTTCATGAAATGGAAATCGTACATTCAAATACATAATAGCGCAATGATGCTCAAATTTATAACACAGAAAACTGAATCACTGTTCTGAGAAACCAAAGAAAAATAAATAAGTAAAATAAAAATATGAACAAATCACGGAAATAAGTTATACATGAAGTTACAAATAATTGACTATACAAAGTTTGCTCTTGCACAAAACCATGGGAAAAATGAGTTCAATCTTCTGTTGGTTGACGAAAAAGGCATACAAAAATGATTCGATCTCGGGAGACGTTTTGGAACAAGATGATGAAGGGGATGGTTAACCTCAGACTCACATTTGAAAAGAAAACTCAGACCTCGTGTCTGCAAGACAGAGGAGAGTGATGGAAACTGGTCACACGTACATCCTCGACCACAAATCAATTTATGAGCACGGTTTTGAAAACGTTCGAGACTCAATAACAGTCCCACAGGTAAATTTCCGAAAGCAGGAGAAGCATACAGTATAAGGGATGTCACAATGGAGTGATACACAATTATGAGTTCGCCTTGTGATATAATCGGCTTCAAACATCTTATGATGTAGAGTCTACGAGCCGCGCGCTTCAAAATGTCACAAATTTGAATGTCCCAGGACAATGACTTCGAAAACATGAATCCGAGGATGCAGAGCTTATCTCTTGTTGAGAAGACAGACGTTGTAACCTGGTTTTGAGGCAGTACAGATCGCTGAATTAACATTATAACATTTATTTATTTAACATTTATAATAGAATATAATGCTTACTAATTTAAATTATTAATTGAAGTAGTCCTGATGAGGACTGATGGCGTTCTCCAATCCACAAGTGTGCAAATGCAATACTACTGTAGCCATTTGGATTAATCAGTTCTCAAAAGAACTCAATTGAGCTTTCTCGTGGCAGCGAATTAAAATTGATCAGCTTTGGCCCATTATCTGGTAAAAGTGGAAATCTCAAGACTTGTAACACAACTCAGTCTTGCTGTTAATGTTCTAATCAAAGTAAGTATAATACAACAGTATATAATCAAAATATAATACAACAGTATATAATCAAAGTATAATAAAACAGAACCTGTATAGTTGTTATTTCATCCAATATCAGGAATCATCAGCAGGCCTAGCATTATAGCTGCAACTTTAAATAGGGAGTTGTGTCGATGTTGAGAGATGTAAACTAGGCCTGCTGATGATTCCTGATGTTGGATGAAATAGCAGCTATTCAGGTCTGTTTCCATTTTTCAACTGAGGATGAAACTCAATACTAAATTATTCTATTTACAATGTGGATTATGTTTTGAAAATAAAATTCAGAGTTTTGGACTAATCATGTATCGCCCACAAATTAAGCCTTAGTTGCAAGAGGAAATCGAGACATTCACAAATGTAACCTTATTGTCTCATTAGCATCATAACTTGTATGAAATGGCTTCAGAAGCGGAAGTGTTGATGACGCAACTCCTTTAGTCAATGAATGGTTTACTGAGAAGTGTCATGAGCTTTGAAGGTGCACCATCTTGAGAATGTGTGAAATTGAAGATGATATTGATAAAACACCGACTTCTACCTACAACGCAATGAGTCAACTACTCATCTATTCTGTGTAGACCGCTTCATCCACTCACAATTGAGCCAAGAGCTCGCCATCATAAACAGCTGTGTAGGCGTTTGCAGCGAGTCGACGACTAAAGAATCCACAGTTAGGGCAATAATAGGGACTTGGAAGACCCGCGCGTAAGCCGATATTTATCCATAATGACTCTGCTCTGCCAAGTAATCAGAAAATAAATATCATAACAAATGAATTCAACCGGATTTCTGAAATATGCTCCTCAAAATCAACAGAGAAAAAACATCACTCGGATTTTAAAATCATTTTGAAGAAAAGGGGGGAATTCACAATTTCCGAAACAAAGCAGATGAAACACAAACGTACACAAACAGCTGTAGTGTTTCGCTTTTTCTAAACGCCTTCTTATTATCTCTAAAACTGACAAAATTCATCAACATCTACAAATAAATGATAGAATGCACATGTAGAAACTAACATTTTCTGTTTTTCAGAATGTAAAGGAATCTCTGCAGTTATCGGACATGTGAGGGGAGCAAGAAGATCAAAATTGTTATGGGATGAAATATCTTACATCAGCATCACGGTGACTTTTATGATTGCATCAAGAGTAATCGTTTTTCTTGAAAAACAGTAGAATGATCATCGTCATTTAAATTCAGGGGTCATGAAAACTAATTGCATACTAAAAAGCTTCAGAACATTTGAACGTGTCATTATTCTAGAGTTATTTGTCCGCGCATTTTTTATTTTTAAAGAAAACCGGGAAATTAACCGGGGTTTTTTTCAAGAATATTGGATTGCAAGAAAGATCTCGAAGTAAGGCATCATCTTACACGTATTATCACTATCTCAATTGTTTCAACTCCTTCTTGGTGCAATTATCGATGAATGAAAAAAGAACTTTATCTCCAAAGGCGATGGACAATCGGAAAGCAAATCACTTCTGCAGAGAACGAAAAAAGAACAATTGTATATTCGCACATTTCTCTATACATGTGTTAAACGTAAACTTCGGCGGCTAAATTATGCTTGCATTCGTAGCATAAAATCTTTGTGGAAATGTTGCTCTGCCACAAGCAAGAAATAATTCTTCTATAATGTTTCAAGGAATGCTTCCTTTCCAGCAACACAGAGCCCGCGAATGCAACATGCAGACTAAATTCCTTTGTTCAAAGATTAAATTATGCTGCTCCATAAACACAATAGAAAATTTATAATGAATGATTTGAAGCAAACGTTAGATCACTGCAATTGATATGCGACTCGAACCTACTGTACTATCCTAGGTTATCCAGACCTGTACTCTGCAGGTGAGAAGTGGGTGGGATGGCAAGATGCAATGTTTTTGCTGAAAATAATTGTAGCTGGCAAAGCTGCTTTGATCCAAGATGTGGCCAGCGGATGAGCTTGCACTCATCATTGCAAGGATGTCTCACATTACGAGCAAATTGGATGCTGCCTAACAGTCTTCGCTAAATTTGGTATTCGCTCGTATGCTTGGCTATTATAATCCAAGCAAATCAGCAAGACCAATATGAAACATGGCTAATATGCTGATTGGTTGCAATTAGAGATTCCTCATTAATTTTTATGACCCATGTCCATCATTCTTGTTGTATATTTTTGTAGTAATTTCTATGAATATTTATATTTTGATACATTTTTCGTGATTGTATTTTATATCGGAAATTTCTGGTGAACATTTTATTTTATGGAGTAATCAGTTTGAAAGTGCATGTCGTACGGCGTCGTGATATCATCCTATTATTATATAATTCTCTTGACACTTGATGGTTTTCCCGAATTTGTCGTTTTGATACTTTTATATATTTCTATAAAAATTTCCACATCTTGTAGCTTAAAAGAAATAGGTCGGCAGCATGCAGTTCAAAGTAGCCGATACACATGTAAAGACAATGTTAAGTTTTCAAGTACACCCTTCGCATTTGTTTTATTAAGTATATAGGTTTTGACCGATCAAGAAGCTACTCATCCGTTTCACATTAAGCATAGACATATCCACTGCAGAATGACATAATCATTCGCAGCATTGACGCTTCAAGTTCATCGCTGAATTGCTGAGTTCAACAGCAGAATTGCCGAAATAGGGTGAAGCGTTCCCATTTCAAATGCCAATTACCATATCAACAGCATAATGAAAACAAAATTTTACGAAAATTCACCATAATCAATGGTGATCTGTAGCTGCAAACATGAAACAAAGAGGCAAATAACAACTTACAAGAATGAGCTAAACAAGTATCGTGAACAACATTAATATGTCTATTTTCTTGATAACAATCAAGGAGCCTTGGCATGTATTCTACCATGGTTAAGAGCCAATGCACTTTTATCCATGGATCTCATGATCGACATGTTTTATGTTTTTATAGGATTTATTGTTGATGAGAACTCCATCAAATGCTATTGGAGAATTGATTTCAAGACCATTTAACGATTTGCCAATATTGAATATAGCAACTAACATCTATAGTTATTGTAAGCTTATAGAGACGCAGATGAACAGAAAATTAGTATTGTAGATCGATTAACAGATGAAAATGATGATTGATAAATTAGTTTTGTGCAGCGTTTTACTCTTCAACCCTGAGGATGCACATTCGTGATTCAGTCATTCACTTCAGCACCTTAGTTCAATCTTCATCTACACGAGCGCAACTGACAAAGACCTGATGGTCCTATTGCATGAATCCAGCCAATATGCTAAGCAGTTGATTTCATCCTCCTCTTAATAGAGCAAATTTGATGGAGGGAAAGCTGCTTCTATACTCCTTTCATTGTTTCATTTTGCATTTGAAACGACAATGCTGCAGTTGGTTTGGTAAAGAGCATCGGTTTGCGCACTCATACGGGCAGAAATGCACTTGAAACGGCAATGACGCAAATTCTTTTCGATTGCCCCACTTTGAAATGGCATTGTCAATCTTAAGGTGACAAAACTCGTTCTTGACGGGTCGAACCTATAGAATCAATAAATCATTGAAAAGCCGCAGAATGGAATATTTTTGGAATGTCACATAATGGCAAGAGAGGTCTTGACTATCGATGTCACGTGTGTTGAAGCGAAGAGCGAAGATGGACCATAGAAGAGGGTTGTCATGAGCGGAGTGCAAAGAAGAGCAGTTACTATGGCTAACATTGATTGCATAACAAGAACGGCAAAGAGGTTGGACGAGATGGAAAAGCATTGAGCAGAGGAAGCTATCATGGCCGGGGATAGTAACTTCATTTGCAGATTATTCGGGTACAACTTGCACATCACAAACTCTCCCGATGACAAATTTCAAAGAGCGGTGTGACTAGATATCTACATATCCAAGTCAAGCAGATCTTTGAAATTTGTCATCGACAGAGCTTATGATGAGCAAGTTGTACCAGAATAATCTGCAAATGAAGCGACTATCGCCATTGTCTTGTGCGGCCCTGCAAAAGTAAGCAATGTACATGGCGTCACACTCGGATATTAGCATTGCTGCACAAATGACAGTGGAGTTGAACGAAACAAAGTAGGGATACAAACTCTAATTCCGGAGTTGATAGGACTCCGGATAGCAAAGCCTATGCCGATTTCTTTAAAAACTGGTAACCTACATCATTACACTAGGTGACATGCCACGCGTAATTCATGCGTAATTTCGGAACACCCCAAACATCCGTGGTTAAGGGCATTCTATTCTTCTACCCGCGTACATATGTGCTGCACAAAGAGTCAGAGATCACTTGATCTGATGCTGTTTAAACATGGGGGTTTGCGCGTCGTCTATGCGGCTGTCTGCGTTGCCGCTTGAACCACGGATGAACCGCTAAGCATGTTCTGTCTTCCCTGAGCATGAAATTGAGGTCCTATCACATTGTTCAGCCTCTGATACATGCAGACACATGAGACGCAAAGTCAGTAGTAAGTAAAACTCCACTTCTGGACCGCGCAAGATGGCCGCCGTCGCTGACGTCCCCCCCCTCTGGAACGGCAGAGTGTCGTGGTCGGCCGCCGTGGTGCTTTGAGTCAGACGTCCCCCCCTCTGGAACGACAGAGTGTCGTGGTGTGCCAGCCACGTGCGTCCGTCAGGTTCGCTGACGTCCCCCCCCCTCAGGCCGACAGTCGTATAGCGCGCGGTGATGTGGTGTCTAGGTTGGCGTGGTGTGCCGGCCAGGTTGGGAGGGTGGACTGTCGTAGCTCACCTGAAAAAATCCTAAGTGTCAGAGTGGCTTTGTATGGGTAAAATTTTGAAAATTTTCCAAAGTGTGGAATTTCGACCTGGGACCGTCACCAATTTGGTAAATTTGGAATTGGGTGAAATTTGGATTGGTAAACGGAGGCCAGATTTGGAATCAGCTTGATGTTATTGTCCAATGAGGATCATCATCCAATGAGAATCAAGCATTTCTATATAAATAGCCAGCCTTCCACAGTGAGAATCATTCCATCGTTGAATCGCACGAGTGACGGACGCACATTTTCTCTCTCTCTATAGTTCCCTGTTCTATTATCCAACTAAAATGGTAAGTCGCTACTTTCCTCCCTCCCCTCCCTTGAACGTAAACTTAATACAATCTTTTCCATTTTCAGGCATCTACTCCATCTGCTGCACTAGTAGGACAAAATGGCGGTCAAACGTTACAAGGTTCGCTACGATCAGATCATCTACAACTGAGGCCAGTGGAAGAAACAACCAAGGTACATAATCCTACACCGCTACAGCGTAAATTTAAACAAGTCTTGCGTTATGACGATCATGGCGTAGTACTCCAAACGGGAATGCTCCCTTCCACGGATGTCAAGATAATGCACAATCAGTATGGGGACTACATACTGATCCCCGTGAGTCCGTACATTCGCCACCAACTTGATATTATTGAGGAGTACGTGACATTAAATATGGACATTCCTACTCCTCTTGCTCAAGAGTGGAAGGCGAGAGATGACAAGGATACTCCCTATAGAAAGATTTGGGATGGTAATCAAATTTGCCTACCGGTATCACATTGGTGCACTTACTATAAGAAGGAGGGAAATCATTCAACACCCATCACATGCGACGAGCTCGGAGAAGGTACTTGGGATATCCTTTTCAAAGTGAATGGGTTATATTATGGTCGGCATAAGGAAAATAAAATAGCCTCTCTCTCCATGCATATGGAATCTATCCTATATATTCCAAAACCACCCAACGTGGACGACATAATTGATCAAATCCTTAACAGCAGGGGTACGAAGCGCAAGTCGGAGAAGAATGCTGCATCAAAACGCAAATTAAAGAAGGAGAATTACTAGTCCTTTCCTAACTCTACCCTATAACAATTCGCTTATGTGCTTTGAGTGTCGTAGACGTGGTCTTATTAGATACATTTTACTTCTTCGTTGCCATCATATCATTTGTGTATTTTGTCGTGAAAAGCATCGATGTAATTCTTCATTTTGTGATATGTTATAGAACGTTTCCTTGGATGTGTAAATTTCCGTTTTAGGCTTCTATCATCATTTTTATGGATTGTGAGGGTGAACCTATACAGGAGCTCAGTGCTATTGCTATGAACAATTGGACATATCAGATTGTCAGTGTCTATCATCAACATGCCAACTGCAATCCCAATGCTGATCAATGGGCGAGAAAACACATTCATGGACTTAATCTGAAATATTTGCAAGACTATGGCTTTTCTTGTGAGAGTGCTCTTCTTATTGACTTTAAACGATGGTTAGCTGCTTTCAATGTTATACGCATCTTTTGTAAGACCCATCTTAACTATCCTGGTAAGGAGAGGAAAGTATTTCCCAATCTAATCATTGATGATATTTTGCTCCCACCTTGGGATAGTAGAGTGAATCAACACTATCATGAAGTCACGAAACGTTTTAAGGATTTGTCTGTTCCTATTTTGTCTGTTCGTTGTAGTAGCTACGTTCATAACCAATGCTTCTTTCCTCCTTACCTCAGCACTGCCAAAGTCCTGTATGGTTATCATTGCTCGCTGTATGATAGTTACCAGCTGTATCTATTTTATCTGTTTCAAACCATTGATTTATAATACATGCTTGTTACTATTATTCAATAAATGTTACTATGAGAAGAGTTGTTGTTTTCATGCAATGGATGGGTTAGATAAAGGGCGATCATGTCTTTCTCAAACGACTGCGGAACATTACATTTTCATAGGCAAAGTTTAAAAGGAGCTGTTCAAGATTATGTGATAAATTTTCATAAAGATGAGACCGATATCGAAGCAGTGGTCGATGATGCTAGCACTCTATTTCTAGAGTTAATGAATACATTCTCTGATAGCATTGTCATGGCGCGATTAGTTGCGAAAATTAAGTTTAGTCATTTTGGAAAGGAAGAGGTGGAAAGTCGCTCTTTCCATTTTGCTTCTTATTCAATGGAAGTGGTAGATCACCCCGAAGAATTTTTTAAAAGACATATGATAAAAATTGCTGAACGTCTTAATGCATTTAACCATCATGGTAGCAGTCTAGTGATTGAAGCGATTTCAGATATTCACATTCAACTTTCCATAAAGAAAAATTGAAAATGCAGTGGTACTTGATTGTAGCACAACTGGTTTTCGAGCTATGTCTGCTCACTCTCGAAGTATATTCCTTCTGTACATGCGTCTATTATTTAGAAAGGCTAGCAAATTCATATCTTCAAAAAGACTTGCTATAGACGTTACCAGTAACGGTGAAACTATGTGTTGTGATGTATGTAAGCGAAAGGATGGAAATGAAAAGCGCATCTTCAAGAGATGTAAGCACGCTTTTTGTCAACGCTGTTTCATACGTAATTGCATTCAACTTTGCAAATGTAACCACTGTGACATTGCTCATTTCGAGTGTCACTTATGTCGCAATAGTTAGTACCTCTGCAAATGTGGTAAAGATAGGTTTTAGCAAAGACTAACACGGAAAATGGCGACACGTAAAATGGTGAAACGTAAAAAGTCTTCAAAGTTTTCTTAAGCCATTCAAGCTCTCCGACGAATGAAAGCAAATCAGCGATACAATGCTATACGACATGCCAACGATAAATACATTTGTGAAATTATTTCTCATGTGAGGAAGTTGAGGACGAAGAAATTAGCGCCAAAACAACGAAAGTTACTTAAGCGATATGCCACAAAATTGCGTTTCATCTCCAATCCTAAAGTCACCCTTCAAAGAAAGAGGAAAACTCTAACACAAAAGGGCGGTTTCCTTTCAGCAATACTTCCAATGATAGCTCCTGCCGTGGGCAACCTATTGGGTAATATCTTTGGCTCTAAGCGTTAATTATGCAAATGTGGAATCTCAAAGTAATAAAATGGATTTCAGACTTCAATGTGATAAAGTTCTGACTGTATCAGGTCCATCTCATGCAGGTAAAACTGTTTTCACGCTGAATTTATTGGATAAAAGAAGGGAGTTGTTTAAGGAACCTATCAATCGAATGATTTGGTGTTATGGTATTTATCAACCATCGTTGTTTCAGGAATTGCAAAGTCGCAACTTTATTCGACATGAAGGAATTATTGCAGTGGATAAACTTCAGTCTAATGATGTTGTTGTATTAGATGATTTATTAAAAGAAAGTAAGAATTCAAAAGATGTTACAGATATGTTCACTCGCGCAGCACATCATAAAAGGTGCTTTATCATCTATATCACACAAAATTTGTTTCCTGATGGAAAAGAAGCTCGTACACGAAACCTGAATACACACTATTATGCTATTTTCAAGAATCCGCGAGATAAAAGTCAATTTGAAATTTTAGCGCGACAAGTTGCACCCAGAGGATCAAAAGCCTTAATTGAAATTTTTCAAGCAGCTACTGAAAAACCATACGGTTACTTATTCATTGACTTTACGCAAGAGTGTCCGGAAGAATTTAGATTTCGAAGTGATATTTTGAAAACTCCCATGATTATCTACAAACTATGAGTTCTTATTCTCGCATGATTGTTATTCCTCAGGATGAATATGTACAATTGACTGCCATGCAGCAAGTAAAGCAACCTCTTGCAAATCAAATGTATAGGAAAGAAATAGATTATCACCAAAATGTTCACATCAAAGATCCACATCGTGCTGTATTATTACAATCGGAAACTGTTGAGCAATTGAAAAACTTGAAGAATAAGATGCGTGACTCTGTATCGACTGCTACACCTTTAGCATCTCGCGCACATGCCATATCTCTTTTCAACAGTATTGAACCCCATCTCAATGTAAATGATAGAGGAGAAATCATTACAGATGAAAATAAAGTGATTGACGTTATGAAGACTTGATTCAGTATGCGACACGTAGAAAGCGCCGTCAGGGCTATGTTCCACCTGGTTGGTCATACTTTCTTAAACTATTGAAAAAGCATAATGTGCCAAAATTTGCTTTGAATAATGAGACATTGAAAGAACTTGATTCAACAGTGGCTACTGCTCCAATGCTTCAGACGATGAAAATGCCAACAAATTGGTTTAAGACGTCACCTGCTACATCCCCTCCCACGCTCACTAAGCAAACAAGAGGAAGAACTCGACGTAGATCTACATCGCCACTAAAACTAGTAAAAGGAAAACGTAAAACAGCTCCTCCAAAGAAATACATGTTCTCAGACTATTAATATGAAGCAGATGTGTTGCTTGCCATGTAATGAGCCGCCAGAGGTGAATGTCGTTGTCACTTGCACTTGCTGCGCCAGCTCTCACAATGAAACCCCTAAGCAATGTGAACACGATCGCAAAACCGCTAAAGCTAAATGCTGCAGTTGTTGCAAATGTAGAAAGGCAAGAAAACAAAAAGATGAGAAGGAGGAAAAAGAGTCAGTCGTCATCGACTGAACGTTTGAACTCAATGTATTATGATGTAAAGCATCCGGCAGGATTTGCATCTATCAAGAAATTATCAAAAGCGAGTGGTCTTCCACAATCACAAGTGAAACGATGGTTAAAGGGTCAGGCTACCTATACACTCCACAAACAAGCGAAAAAGAAGTACCGCACCCGCCATTATATTCTTCATGACATCGATGAACAGTGCCAAGCAGATTTGTGCGATGTCGCCTCCATTTCAAAACATAACTCGGGCAATAATTTTATTTTAACCGTCATTGATATTTTCTCGCGTTATGCGTGGGCTCAACCTTTAAAAACTAAAGAAGGGAAAGGAGTAGCAAAAGCATTCCAAACAATTTTTCGAGAAGGTCGCATTCCAAAAAGAATTCAGAATGATCAAGGAAAAGAGTTTGAAAATCAGCATGTGAGAAGATTATTTGAGAGGCATGACATTGAGTTGTTTAGTGTAAAGAGTGCTTATAAAGCTGCACTAGTTGAACGTTTTAATCGCACATTAAAAAATCGCTTGTGGCGACATTTTACTGCCAACTTGACACAAAATTGGACAAAGGTTCTACAAGATACACTCCATGCCTACAATCACTCTATCCATCGTTCTATTGGACTCAGGCCAGTAAATGTAAATGCTGACAATGTAGATAAAGTGCGCGAATCATTCCAACGTAAACGCACTCATGTGAAAAGTGATGTGAAAATTGGCGATAAAGTTCGTATCTCAAAAGTGAAAAGTGTTTTTGCTAAAGGGTACCTTCCGAATTGGACAGAGGAGGTATTTACAGTATCAAGGATTAATCAAAAAGACTCTCCGACCACCTACAAGTTGAAATATTACGATAATGAAGAAATTGAGGGTAGCTTTTACCGCGATGAGATTGAGGTAGTCACTGAAAGTGAAACATATTTGGTAGAGAAAATCATTCGATGTAAAAAACGGCAAGGTGAAGAATGGTGTCTTGTTAAATGGACTGTTTATCCTTCAAGTATGAACTCTTGGATGCGTCGTGCCGACATCTTTCATCTAAGTGATCGACAGTGATTCATGCAAAGTTGTAACTAACAATGTTTAGGGTTTGAGCTATGAATCCAACTGCCTCATTTTATTCACGACCCTCCTATGTAAGTGGTGGAGGACAAATTTACATCGGCGCTCGCCGCCAACGTGGAGGTAGCATACTTGGTGCACTGAAATCTGTTGTAGAACCTCTCATATCCAATGTCGGTAGATCTTTAAAACGAAATGTTTTAAGTAATGCCGTTGGCTTTGCTGGTGATGTTGCTAGTGATCTTTCCAGAGGTAGAAGTTTTAAGAGCAGTTTGTTGAATCGTGGGAAGGAACGCGGTTTAAAAACATTGAAGCAGACCTTTGCTGGTGTTACTCAAGGAAAGAAATCACCTAAACGAATGAATAAAGGAAGGAGGAAACATCGCAGAGCTGGTAAGGTGCGATCTTCAGTCAAAAGGCATTCACGCAAACGTCGTAGAGGCTCTAATCATTCATCAGGCGCTAAACGACGACGCTGCCATAACTTCTAATCATGGAGTGTAAAACTTCCGGTTTTTGTTTGTTTGATCAACAAGCCATACAGACAGATATTCTTAGTTCAAGTATTGTAGATTATCATCCTCGAACAGCTGAGAATGCTGGCCCCATTGAATTTGTTATTCCTGGTGGTAGTGATGACTACATAGATTTGAGTTATGCGATGGTTGATTTGAGGTTTAGAATTCAGCAAGCAGATGGAACTGCTATTGACGATACACATAAAGTTGGGCTGAACAATTTACCATTGACTACATTACTTCGCGATGTTTCTCTAACGATTGGAGAGCAGCAGGTGGAAGGTGGTCAAAGTGATTATCCCTATAAATCATATTTCAATCATGTATCACAGTTTCATCCAGCAGCACAAAAAAGTCATATGGAAGCCATGGGATGGTACAGAGATGAAGCAGGAAAATTTGATGTTGAAACAAACAGTGGCTTTGTAAAGCGATCTGCTATAATTAAAGATAGTAGAGTATGTCAGCTATATGGTCCGCTGAATTTAGACTTCTTTAGACAGTCAAAGTTTTTACTCTGTAATACCAGCATGCGACTCAAGCTGACATTGAATAAGCCTGAATTTGCGCTGAATGCATTTGCTAAAGTTGACAATTTTAGAATTCATGTGGAAGATATTGCACTTTACATTCGTCGAGTAGTACCGAATCCAAGTGTCATTAGAGGGCATGCTGAAGGTCTTAACCGTCAAAATGCCATTTACCCCGTTCAGCATACAAAGCTTCTCACCTTTACAATTCCTAAAGATCAAAAGAGTTTCATGAAAGATGGCCTCTTTCCATCGGAAGCACCGAAGCTCCTCATGGTGGCAATGGTTGAAAATGATGCATTTAATGGTAATATAAAGAAGAATCCTTTCAATTTTAAACACAATCAGTTAAGTGAAATTGCTTTACGTGTAAATGGTGTGAGTCATCCTGGTCCACCCTACAAACCAGATTTTGCTGCGGATCAATTTATGCGCAGTTATGTTGATTTTATGGATGTCTTTGGCTTTTACAATACGGATGACACCAACGGACTCACTATGAAAGAGTTTAAGAGTGGATATACTATTTATGCATTTGATTTGACTGCTGACAGCGATATTAGTGCCCCCTATCGTCAAGCGAACGTGCCTCATAATATTCGTTTGGATTTGACGTTCAAAAGAACACTACCTGAGACGATCAATGTATTAATTTATGCAGTCTTCGATTCAAATATTGAAATTACAAAGTATCGTGACGTGATTCTTCAGTATAATCGTTAATGAGTTGGTTGACTGCTGACGATATTAAGACTAAAGTGCAGCGTAATGCAGACGAAGCGACGTTGAAAGCTTTCGATAATGTCTATTCACTCGATACCTTACCACCTGCAGTAAATCACTATCCCATCTTTATTGTGCTAAACACTCATTCGCAGAATTTAGGCGGTGAGCATTGGAAAGCGATCTTTATTGGAGAAGACCGACGTGGTGAACTATTTGACTCTCTTGCTCAACCTCCAAATATACCAACACAACAGTGGTTGAGAAAACATACGCGTCAATATCAGCGAAATGAACGCATACTACAACATCCACTTTCATCAACGTGTGGTGCTTTTGTACTGTACTTCATCTTAAAACGTTTACATGTATCTCGATTTGTATCTGTTATTCAAAACTTTTCATGTAATCCATCCTCTAATGAAAAAATGATTTGTAAGTTCTATCATGATTTGAAATAAAAACATCATGTTGGAAAATTGTTTTTTATTTTACAATCCGCTGGGTACGTACATACTCGATGAGATAGTCTAGGATCACATTTGCTTGTACATGAGATTTTAGTCCAGTAATGATCACTTTACTATTATGAAAGATTGCCACATGCACAGGTAACCAACAACTAATGAGAGCTGCAGGAAAAAGTTCGGGTTCATAACACAAATTGTAACTGCTGGTACGAATCTTCAAAAATGATACACTTTCACTCAATTGAGTAGAGATCACCATATTGTCCACAGTCAGATTCGACATCACACACCTCTCCCTCTTCCATATCCGACGTAGTAGTCTCTGTAGCTCTAAGCGCATTGACTGCGCCGATGAATGAGAAAGGGCGCCGAGAATCTGTACAGTCCCATTTGGGAAGAGTTGAAGATTCCGTGAATTGTTCATCTTCACCACTAACATTTGAGGACGGCCCGGGTAATACTTGCTGTTTGGAAGGTATTGGTGTAATGTTGTGAGATCGATTTTGGTGTAGAGTCTGAAGCGACGGAGAATGTTGACGATGGTGTAGCGATGGCGCTTCATGATGAAAGAATGAGTAAATTGAGCGATGCACCTTCCTTTTATACTTCTCCCAACTACCTTGATGAAATGTGAAGTTAGTATGAAGTTGGGAATGATAGAGTTGAATTCGCCGATTGTTGACGCGCAGCCAGATGCGATTTCCAATACGTGAATGTCTTTTCATATAGAAGTATTTCAAATCCTTCATGATATGATGTAGAGATTGAAAATGACGATAAGATAAAGCAAACTCTCTTCTCACATTTCCAGTTGAATCTTTGAAATAGACGTTTCGATCATGATCCGTTTCAATACGTTGTAGGGAATCTAATTTCCAACTCATGGTGTGTGGTAGTCATGTCTGATTAAGATTTGCATAGTAGGGCGATGAACTCACGACGAATAAATGTCATGATGGAGCGATGTATGTATCTTCTATACTTCTCCCAATTGTATTTGCGAAATGAGAAACAGTTTGCGGAATGAGAATGGCAGATTTGAATTTCATTGTTGCGACGTTGAAGCCAAACTTGATCACCCAAGGAGATGAATCTTAATGTTTCAAAATATTCCAAATCCCTCATGATATCATTGAGGTTGACAAATTGTCGCCATGTTAATGTAATACCTCTTGATGAATGACCATGAGAATTTTTGAAATGTACGTTTCCATTACGATCAACTCTGATATATTGTAGAGAGTCCAAAATTTTGACGCACGTCTTCATGATGTTATGCAAAGCCGCAGATCAGCAATATAAAAATGTCGTTTTATCATATTTTGCTTAGCAATGCGGCTACAAAGAGATTTGCTAGTAATCGAGCCGCACTCTTTTCTACTCCCATTGATCATACACAACAGCTAAATGGAAATTGGGAAGTGGGTGTCACTCAACTTGTTTATAGCAACTGTGTCTATACTTTTGATCATGAGGTGATGACTATTAATATGAGACGCACAGCTGCTTACCAATGTGAAAAGGGCTGCCGAGTATACATTCCACAGTGGCCAAAGAAAGATCTCTTATCATGTAAAAAGTTTATATATGATTTCTTGAATAAAGCGTGTAAACATATTGTCCAATTTACTCCGCACAATGATGATCATAATTATGTACATCATGTAGTTGAGAAAGATTGGATTGTTGGTTTAAGTCCAAGTTTAAGAAATGATTTAGGTTACCTCGCTAGCGCCTTAACAAGCTATGATAAATTTAACGTTAATTACCACATAAGTGGTCATAAACAGTTAATATATCGAGAGGAAGCTTATTATGTAGATCTTATTCCAAGAAATGAGAAGACGTTGGTGAAGAAGATTGTGATTAAGCCAAGAAAGACAAACATGACTCCTGAAACATTATTGAAGAAATTTAATTATCTCCTTCGAGTTGATGGTAAACAAGTGGCAACATTGACTTATATCAAATCATCTAATCATATTGCAATAAGTAAATTAAATGATGATGATCTAGTATTAGTTTGTTCAAAAGATTTTCATCAGTTCTTACGACATCGTTCTGCAGCTGTTCATGGAAAATCTGATATGCAACATTTACCATGTGAAAGGTCAAATCAATTTGATACAGAATGGGCCGTATCTTTATACAGAAAGTGTGTAGAGCCTTTAGGTGGTATCTTATATGAAACAAGAGTGTTGATGCCTCGCATTATTACTTCGGTTAAATTGGTTGTAGATTATTTAAATGAAGTGATTAATGAGCAACATATTTCATTTTCTGAAAAAGAAGGTGTTTTGTCTCTCACTATAAGTGGAAAAGGTATTGAACTAATTATGGATAAAACTCTAATGGACATTTTGGGTTTTGATCAAAATATCTTTAAAAGTGGTACTGTAACCAAAGCTAGTGCAGACATGTCGCTATCGCGTCGTATTAACTATTTTCAGATATATTCCAATATTGGTGAAGATGTACGTGTGGGAGATGTTGAAGCTCCATTGCTAGCAATGATACCATACCAGCCAAAAAGCTGCAGTATTTTATCTGAGCATACTTTCAAGAAAGTGCATTATACAAAGCTGAAATCAAACTACATCCCACAAATTGATATTGCCATTTATGACGATGCTGGTGCGTTGATTCCTTTTCATAAAGATGCTGTGACAAGTATCACACTCCATTTCCGAATGAAGAGTTAATGCAAAAGTATGCTAATATATTTTCCAATGTGAATAATATGGAAAGTGAAAATAAGGACTCGTTTCTAATCTACTTGCCCAGTAATGCTTCTATGAATAAATTTCCCAAAAATAAACCATCAGACTATCGAGTAGAATTAAATCGTCCACTACATTTAGAAGGTGAATGGGAGGTTGGCGTTTCTAGTATTTGCTATGATAGCAATATTCAGAATGCGAATGATTTGGAAGAAATGATATTGACTCCTCGCACCCATGATGGAATAATGATGAATAATGCATTCCAGTTCCCATACAATTTAACATCAGATGGAAAGTGGAACTATGAATGGATTCAGATAAAATCAGATTCTTATGAACCATTTGGGAATGAGAAAATTATTAAGGCATTCAATAGTGGTAATACTTCCATCATGAAGAATAAAAATCAGAGAGCTTATGAGTTTACTATCTATCATTGGAGTGGGAGACAGTTCCTTCGCTTTCATTCTTTTACTAAAGGTCTTACACTGAGGTTGGATAATGAATTCTATCCACATCTTGGTTTTGGTCATGGACTACATCTAACGTCAATTGCTACTGCAAATGTTAAAAAAGTTTATTCAAATCGAATCAACAAATTTCATTATAGATTTAAAATATTTGATGAAGATGTTGTAGAATGCGAAGAACGCATCATTTTGAAAAAGCGTGGTGTTCAACCTTTATCACTTATTGAGTTAGTAAAACGATGGGATGAGACTGTGGGTAAGAAGTATGGAGAGAAAATTATGGCGGACAAAAATAAGTTGGTTATTCAGAAATATAATGACAAACTTACAGTTTATTTCTCTCCAACCTTGCGCCATTTTGTAAGACATTATACACCTATTATTGGAAGCGGTGTGGTGTATGCTTCTCATGAATATCACACTAAAGCTGATTCAGTTAATGATGAATGGTGGGTGGACATCTATGGTGATCGCATCAAGAAAATTTACCAGTCTTATGAAGAATCTAAAGTTGCTATCAATATAATGCCGCGTCTATATCATACAGTTGAAAGCTTCATTCATGTAGTAAATCCTTATATACAACAGAAGTTGAAGCATGTGATGAAAAGTAAATATGATGTAAAGACACACCACATTTCGTTTTCAATTGAAAATCAACGCGTTGTTCTGAAACTGGGCGATGACATTCAATGTCAATTGAGTAAAAATTTGAAAAAACTCTTTGGTTTTTCAATGCTACAAACTGTGTTTACTGCTGCGCATACGATTGGTATAGAAACACCAATGACACTTGATAAACATGAACAGCACCTTTACATTCAAAGTGATTTGATTCTACCTATTTCTGTTGGTGAGAAAAAAGAATACATTTTACGCGATTTCATTCATGATAAAGACGCTTCATATGGAATAGTCGAGAAGATGTTTGAATCTATTTTCTATCATCCCGTCATCAAACAAACTATACCCTCTATTGCTATCAAAATTACCAATGGTTTACAAGAGTGCATCCATGTGAAAGATACTAAATCCCTCGTAACTTTAGTGTTTCGGAAAACAAAGTGAAGTCATTGTGATATGTTTATTGAAATAAAAATATGTATATGAAAAAGTCTTTTCACAGATATAGGGGGAATGAGCTGACTGTAGGCATATATTCACAAGGAAGAAACGATCTCATGCGATACATAAAACAACCATGTATATCTACAAAAAGCAACATCAAAATACTGAGTTAAAGTTGATTATGTCAATACATCTCCTGAATGTGGTAGCGTGAGTTTTATTCTTTTGGGTGGAGGTATGTTTGTGTCAGGATGTCCATGTGGAAGAGATGTGTTATGTCCTATCCAACACCTCTTATCCTCCCATGCTGAAAGTGCTCGTTTCTTGAACGTGTACGTTTTCACAGTATGAACTTGAGATTTTAAGATTGTCATATTGACAAACGTTATAGTTTTATTTTTATAGGCCTTCTTATAGGACCGATGTTTCATTTTATGAACAATGGATTTTGATATACCTTTAGCACGCTTAATACTATCTGCACATTCTTTTAATTTCATGGAATACATTTTAGGACGGAGGAGAATCATTTCATCTATTTCCTTTCCTGCTGTTTCATCCTTAAAACAACCAAGTTTGGCTTTATTCTGTATGGAATAGAGTGGATGAGTGGGATTGTAGTTAGATGTGTCGAAATATTTTTCTAATGACTTGCCTACTTCATTAAAATTTAAATCTTTTTGAGTGGTAATTCCTAAAAAGAAACTATCTGTATCACCACCCAGCAAGCGAACCTCTTTTACGAGAGGGCATGGTTTTAATATTTTGTAGAAGAGTTGATACATTTCAAGCTTGGAATAATCTAAAACGGCTTGCCCAATATAGATGGGTTTGCACAACTCAACTTCTGATTTTATCATTTTAACACCTACAAGATCCTCATCGATGATGTCTCTATCAATGAAAAGAGGTGATGAGGTCAATTTGTGATATTTTTGTTCATCAACGACTAGTTTGTAATTCATACGTTTTCTAACATCCTCCATGGTCTTTCCGAAAAGACTGTTATTCTTATATTTATAAAAATCCTTTTCAAAATTATTTTGGGCGAGTGCACGTTTTTGACTGTTACTATCTATGTAGGGTTTGAGGAAGGCTTTCTGTCTAAATTTGATAATGCGGTGAACTGACTTTAGAAGCATGCCCATTTCTAAATAGAATTTTAATATGCAGAAGTGTACGAGATAATTTTTCTTATCATATTGGGTGAGTAAAAGTTTGCGGCATGGTTTGTACCTTGGCTGTCCACACTCTGTTAAGTTATTATGAAATTGTGACATGAATGGTGAAAACATATCTTCAGTCACTTCACCAGATTCAGGTGCGAGTGGGAAATCAGCAGTTTTATTTTTAATGCTATTTGGATAAATCAAATCCACTTCAAAATAATATCCCCAATCACCTTCATCTGGAATCTTCAGTATGTTTGAAGGGTTGGAGTAATACTCAAGCTCATCTTGATTTAACCAACTAAACTCGGAATGAGGTAGTGGTTTAGACAGTGAACTGCCATATAAATTATTTTGGTCATAGTACTTTAGGTGGATATGATCATCACCTACTGTTTCAGATTTTATATGATGTTTATTTACAAATGTGAGACCACCGCGTATTCCGCGCTCAAATATATTATACATCTCCGGGTCTTGTAAGAGATGAATGGTCTCACCAGTCATTTTAAAGGCTGATTTAAAGGACATGGCTGGTAGACTGACAAAGTGGATAGGATCTAATTTGTCTTCTTCTAATGCCACTCGTCGAAATTCCTGAAAGACATCAGCCAGCAAAATGACATCTAATTCTAAGTAAGCGATCATATAATCGCCAAACGTTTTACAATCAAATTTTAACCATGCCTCTTGAGCATGTTCATAGTCCTCTACTGGACAATCTTCACCCGTCAAATCGTTTTTGAATTTGTCAATGGAAGGAAGGGTTGTTTCATTTAGTTTAGACATTGAGCTAAAATACGCATAGGGAAAGACTCCTTTGCGAGTGATCATGTCATCCGTTAAGTTTGGATAGTGTTTCTTCAAAGTTTGACTATGGGGAAGAAACTTGAGATTTCGAACGAGAGAAGCTAGTGACGCTGACATGAATTGAAATGAATCTAAAAATTTTATTTCGAAGAAGACTGTCTTATTTTCTTTAGTTTTATCTACTGGTACTTTTGCTGTCATTGCCATGAATTTTTCTCTCGTTTGTGCTATAACATTGAACTGCCACGATTTCATCTGGCTCAACCCTCCTTTTATGAGCATATGACTGTCATAGCCCTTAAAGTTATGAAAAATGACGGGTAGTACACGACGTCTCAACCTAAGTGAAAAGTTACATTTGGAGCAGAGTGCGTTTCTAAATTTACCAGTGATGTGATCATGATCACGCACTTTCTTAATTTTATCGTCATCAAACGTTTTATGACATTTAGGGCACGATGTGCAACTTTCAAATTTCTGTTTGTCTTCATCTGACATATGTAGTGACTTACGCTGCAATTGTGAATCATATGATTGTTGAAATTTAGCAGCTTTATCGAGAAATTCTAGAAATTTTGAAATACAATCTTCACCTTGCCAAGTATGCATTTTGTTTTGTCTATTCCTAAAGTGGTCATGCCATACTTCATAGCAGGATATGGCTGCTGGTTTGTGGATGATATCATCAATGTAGCATTCTATGTCTGCGTAAATGATACGCAGGGGACTTAATTCGTCACCATTATCCCTATGTGAAAATATTTTATCTTTGGGCATGCGTTCCATTTGTAATTTACCTCGCTTGCACCATTCATAGTGAGTTTCAAATTTATCTTTACTCCAAAAGGAGCGGATGCAGCGGTCGCATACAAAATGTTCACCTCTTTTAGAGTGCCCCAAGTGAGTGTACAAGCGAGAGATTTTGGGAATACCACAGTAGTGCCATTCCTCGCTATCATCTTGTTTTACTAATAAGAGGTTGACTACACGTTCATAACAAGTTGAACGTGAATTATAGCGGGCACCCTTCAACCCCTTCTCCCACACGTGAACGACAATTTTAATCTTATTATGTTTTTCGAACGTTTCTACATCTTTGATTTTCATGTTGTCACTATCACAACCTTCAAAGTCTAGTTCATCCTCCCACTGTCTATAGCTATAGGTGCGATCTCGATGCGCGTTGATATCATTATAGTGAAGGATGGATAGGACTGCATATTTGAAACACTGTGATTTACAATCGACATTGATGACAGCTTTCTTATTATACAACGTTTTTGGTAGTTTAAATGTGCCTCGAGCTGCATGACTTTCTAATAGGGAAATTTTGAATATGGCTGAGTCCACACCATCAAAAATGAGAGCGCTGTCGCGTTGATTGAATTTATCTACATTTGATTTTAAACATTGAATGTGAAAATTTAGCCAAGACTCGCAGTCTACAACTTCAGTTGCGGAAGAGGAAGGAACATGAAACTGTATTCTCTCCGTCACTTGACCCGTTTGAAAATCTATCTTAATATATTTTAGTTTGAGGTAGATGAGCGCCTTCATTCTAAAATTGTCTAAATTGTTGAAGAGCGCTTCGATAATGCTAGAATTTTGAAGGAGCCACTCAGGAAAATCTACTATTTCAGTATTGGACTCCATGCAGTAGTCGCGTACTAAATTATTGTGTGAAACATTAATGAGGGAGATGGTAGAGGTACCGTTGGTGTAGTGATCATTTGCATGCGTGTGTTGAAGTCTGTGCGAAGATCGCTGAAAGTGACTATCAAAAGAAAGAGGGCACAAATCGCAAGGAAAGGAGATGTCATCGTCAGAATCAACTTCACCTCCGGAGATTGACGCCGCTTTGCGTTGACACACACGTTGTCTGATGTGTCGAAGGAGACTGTGCTTCCTTGTAAACATATGTCCGCAGTCGGCACATTCCCACTCGTTGCCTTGTCGCGAGAGTCCTGAGCTGGAACTCACATCACCTGAAAGAGAAATCATTCTATCATCTCTGTTCAAGTCTCAGTGTATTGTTACAACCTACTTTGACTCAACAACTCTAAACTTTCCTCGAGAAGGGAGGGCGTTGGTGATGAAGTTGATGCCTGAAATTGAGGAAGATGCTATTAGCCACACGTTTGAGGGAGATGAGTGAAGAAATTTTCAACTTACCATTTCAACGAAATCGAGTTTAAGGTTGATACTTCAACAAGATAGAGACTTCACGAGAGAGCAGTTCACTTGTACGCCAGAGAACACTTCACTTATATGTCACAAAGACAGAGTGAAATGACACGAATGTCACTTTACATATATACTTTCGTATTCATCATTCATTGGCTGTTCATTCTGATTG
This sequence comes from Prostheceraeus crozeri, assembly GCA_907163375.1. Taxonomy (NCBI): domain Eukaryota; kingdom Metazoa; phylum Platyhelminthes; order Polycladida; family Euryleptidae; genus Prostheceraeus; species Prostheceraeus crozeri. Next base: position 48,858 of record CAJQUW010010409.1, read on the forward strand.
GTTGCTTGTTGATACTTAAGAATTAGAAAACATTTCAAAGTTATTATTCACAGTCAACATGACAAGCCCTCCGACAACACCAAACACAAAATTCTCTTCTCCATCCTCAACACCAAAGGCGTTCGTTGCACCAAACGCCCCAACGAAGGGGAAGGTAGAGAAGGTGTACCGACTGGACAATATCAGAAAGTTGTCATTACCAGCGGACAACGAAGAGAGTGTATGTGAGAAGGAGTGTCCCGACTTAACAGGCGTGAGGTGGAAGTATCTCCAGTACGATACTGACGATGTGATGGAGATCACCAGCACGAAATTCCTCCACCAATTATGGGAGTGGTACACCCCTAACTCCCAGCCACGAACTATGGCGGAGTGGGAGTATATTGACAAAGTGAGGCTCGCAGTGGAAGAACGATTAAGGCAACTGAACTGTTTTTGTTATCTATGTGAAGCCAGACTCTGAGACGATATTGACGATGAAGACCTTTGAGATACATGCCATAATAAATTTTTATTTCGTATTATCTTTGCTTTCATACTGACTTACTTGAATGGGGCTCCAGTGGATGATTTAACCATGTATACATTTTCACTTGGAAATAATAGCGCGCTTAGTCTAACATGTAAATCTTAAAACATTTCATATGGGCGATGATGATAGATGAAATAGTGTCAAATAAAATTAAGATAGCTTACACTTATGATACAGGGATAGCAATCGACTGCAATCCATGTGTAAAGAGCTTATTAGACTACGGATGGGCTTAAGTGGATGATTTAACCATGTATACTTTTTCATTTGGAAATAGTAGCACGCTTAGTCTAACTTGTAAATCTTAAAACATTTCATATGGACGATGATGGTAGATGAAATAGTGTCAAATAAAATTAAGATAGCTTACACTTCTGATACAGGGATAGCAATCGACTGCGATCCATGTGTAAAGAGCTTGTTAGACTACGGAAGAGAGAAGTGTGTTATGTTGCGTGTGGCGCGTGAGTGTCCTCCCATTTCATTCCATTCATCAATTCGTCTCATTGATAGAGACAGGTAGAACTCATGGTTCTCATAACGTATGCAATGGAAAGTTTTAGGCAACCTTCGACAGTTGGCTAAATGTCGCCCTGACGCGAATGCATACTACGTTGAGACAGAGGCAATCACTTGCAAACATGACGCAGAGAGGTTTAACAAGATTGACCATTGGCGAATGTCCCTTGCGGTATACATAGCTACGGGTTTCACCGCCGCCCTTTACAGGAACGCCCGTCGAAAGGAAGTATTACACCGAACTTCATTTGCAACGTTCAAGTTGACTGATAGCAGATTCAACTTAATGATAGTATTCGCCAGTCCGAAGACTGCCCAGGGCAAACTGCGTGGAGGTTCTATCATGTTTTGCCCCATGGTGGCCCTTAAGAGAGCCGATGGTTCGTTCTCGGGGTGTGAATTTAAGTTGACTATTGGCTGGAATAGTCAATGGGTATGACGGTTAGGTTGTCATAGACCCTATACCGCCGAGGTCGTGCTGGTGCATCTGGCACCTTTCGGATGCGAGTGATATTCGGAGTCCACACCCCATCCGTCCAAACGATCTTCTCGATCTTCCCCTTCTTATCATCCTCTTCATCCCACTCGTCGAGGATGACGAACTCGGGAATGGCGTTGTCTTCATCGATGAAGACGGGAATGCTGTTGGCAGATGTCGCTTCCATCGTGACTTGAAATTGAATGAGAAGCGCTACAATCTTCTGGCTTATATAGGGTTTTCAACAATGAATTGCTCAACAGCGAATCAGAATGCTTCAGGGATAGCAATCGACTGCATAACGTTCAAGTTGACTGATAGCAGATTCAACTTAATGATAGTATTCGCCAGTCCGAAGACTTCCCAGGGCAAACCGCGAGGAGGTTCTATCAAATCTTGCCCCATGGTGGCCCTTAAGAGAGCCGGTGGTTCGTTCTCGGGAGTAACGTCATCTTACACCCTACCAATTCTGCTGAGAGAGTCTTTGACACTCTCTTTGGTAGCAGTGTCGACTTCCACGCTAATTGGCACGTGGCTAAAAAGTGGAATGTAGCGCCATTCCGTTGGATTGACAACAGTTGCTGTCATCGGATTGCCAATCCAAGCAAGATTATTGTGGACTCTGTCTTGCTCCTCTAGCCTGACAAACTCCTCAAATAAATTTCGCGGCCTTAACTGCGGTCCGCGAGGAGAGCTGACTTGACTGTTCGGCGTCTGCATGATTGAAATGAAATGAAATGAGAGGCAGTGGTTTATATACCCCTCTAACGCCACGCAACGTTCAAGTTGACTGATAGCAGATTCAACTTAATGATAGTATTCGCCAGTCCGAAGACTGCCCAGGGCAAACCGCGTGGAGGTTCTATCATGTCTTGCCCCTAGGTGGCCCTTAAGAGAGCCGATGGTTCGTTCTCGGGAGTGAATTGATGGGGTGGTGAAGGCGGGCAAAGATCTGCAATGAAAATGATATGTATTAGAATAGGATATACTATCTTATTTACTTTTCACTTACCAAGTTAGCCATCCTTTGGCAGTCTCGCGCGCTTCCGAATAGAAAATTTGTGCAGATGACCGCGCATTCTCAGGCTGGCGTGTAGGCATTTTTTCGTCGGATGGCCGTTGTAACATATTATAGATTCGTCGAGGCTTTGATTTACCAGTACTTCGCCGTCCAAATGATTATCCCGAATAGGGATGTGAAACTCAAACAAACGATCCTCATTCACACGATTCCACTCATCCCTCATGCGCTCCAACTTCTCATACGCCTGCCTCTCATCACCCCGCCGAGCCACAGTCCTCTCCAACTCAACATTCCTCGCTCTCAACACACTCATCCCCTTCATCATCTCCTCAAACTTCGCTTCTGCATCTCTCATTCTTCTCTCCGCAGCACTCGCCCTCTTCTCACAGTCATCATTCTTCTCTTCCAACTCTCGCGTCTTATTCTTCAAATCAGTCACACTACGCCTCATTCTAATATTCTCATCCGCTACCTCCTTCGACTTCAGTTCCTTCTTTTTCAACTCATCCAACTCCTTCACAACTTCATCCTTCACCTTCTTCAAACTCTCATACTTATTCACCAACAAATCATGCGCCATCTGCTGCGAAACATGCTTCTTCTCTTCATCCTTCAACCACCTCGCCGACTGCATACGAATCCCACCACTCTTCACTTTTGGGGAAGATGAGCTCTTCGGGGGGTCGGTGATGACAATGTTTGACACCTCTGACGACGAAGAGCTCAACTTCCTCACACGCTTCCTCACACGCTCCCTATCTAAATCCACATCATCCTCATCATCACTCTCAAGCACTCTCTTTCGCTCAATCTCAGCCTCCAACGACGCAACTGCTCTCGCCAACTCATCATTCTCAACAACATTCTCAACAACATTCTCAACCTTACCCTCTCGCTCGATCGCCAACATTCGCTCCCTCTCTTTAACAATCAACTGCGTGAATCGCACGTCATTCACCAAACCTCCACTACAGTCAGCATGCACTCTATAGAAACGCGCCTCATCCTCATCACCCTTCAGCACTCTACACTTCACACACGCAACCCTATTCAGGATAATCATGTGGTCGGTGCCCGCCTTCTTTACATGCGCCTTGGCGTCCGCACTGCGATTGATTCGCCCACATGTGCACATTTTAATATGGAATTTGCGGTTCCTGTCATTAGCCATGCCTGATTTTATTGTTAACTGTAAGATAATGAAATTTGTATAAGTTTGGAATCATGTAGTACAGTCATATTCCTAAAGTATTACACTTAGTCAGGAATGATAGATTTGAGTGTAGTGAGTGGCACTCGATCCCGTCGACAGCCCGAAGGCCTTGTACTGATCACTAGGGAAGTGACAGATCTTCCCCGATACCCGCTCTTTACAGCTGAAGACATCATTGTCACTGCCCCGAAGTGGTAACAGGAACGCCGAGTCAAAGGTAGTGATCAGTAGCTGGGATCTAACCCCTCAAAGCTGCCTTAGACTTAGTTAAATTTCAAATCTGATAGCAGATTTGAACTCAGCATACTTGAAAACCTCAGATAACATGTTAAAACTTTGAAAAAACTGAAAATTAATTTTTTAAAAAAAATTCCGCATTTTTACTACTCATACTACTTTTTAAAAATTTTATCAGTAGTAAAGACATAATCAAACTCTATCACACAAACTTTGAAGTAAGAAGATAGCTTGCCTACTTCAAAAGATAGAGTCCTTTGAAACACCCGATATCGGGAGCTCAGAGCGACGACCGTCGCTTACCTCGTCTTTCGATGAAGTGATCAGACTTACGTTGTCGGGGGTTTATATATGCTCGGAAGAAAACTTAAAATGGCTCTATCTCCGAAAGTATTCATCGTAGCGACATGCGGTTTGTTGCAAACGATTTGTCTCATCATTCTCTACCATATCACACCTGAACCATTCTCATATGACCACGGGAAGTTGGTCCGTCAGCACATGTCTATGTAACATGCCACAAGTGAAAAAAATCCAAAGTGTGAGAGCTCCAGTGTGGTGAAAATTTTGAAAAATTTAAAACTTCCGAATTTCGACCTGGGACCTTTACCAAAACATTTTTCATCAAATTTCACGGACCGCCCTCCCCCCTCGTTCAGAGAAATTTGATGAAAAATGTTTTGGTAAAGGTCCCAGGTCGAAATTCCACACTTTGGAAAATTTTCAAAATTTTACCCATACAAAGCCACTCTGACACTTAGGATTTTTTCAGGTGAGCGAGCTCCGACCTAAAATCTTGTAACAGCTCTAACTTTTGAACGGCTGGTCCGATTGACTCGCGGCAAAAATGGCGTCGAGCAGTTTTTTCTCCTCTTCCAAACGAGTAGCTGTAAGACAAAATCCGTTCACTAGAACCAAAGTTAGAAGATTGCTGTCGAGGGGGGGGGTCAGTGAAATTTGATGAAAAATGTTTTGGTGACGGTCCCAGGTCGAAATTCCACACTTTGGAAAATTTTCAAAATTTTACCCATACAAAGCCACTCTGACACTTAGGATTTTTTCAGGTGAGCGAGCTACGACAGTCCACCCTCCCACCCTGGCCGGCACACCACGCCAACCTGGCCGGCACACCACGCCAACCTAGACACCACATCACCGCGCGCTATACGACTGTCGGCCAGAGGGGGGGGGACGTCAGCGAACCTGACGGACGCACGTGGCCGGCACACCACGACACTCTGTCGTTCCAGAGGGGGGGGACGTCTGACTCAAAGCACCACGGCGGCCGACCACGACACTCTGCCGTTCCAGAGGGGGGGACGTCAGCAACGGCGGCCATCTTGCGCGGTCCAGAAGTGGAGTTTTACTTACCACTAAAGTCTATATAACAGGACTGCCAACTATACTAGCTTATATAACAGATGTTGCAGTAATGTCCCGCATAGCCACGGATGTTTAGGGTCATGTGTAATTACGCGTGAATTATGTGATTGAGCGTGGCATGTCACCTAATGTATAGGCCTACCTGAACCTATTTTTAGTGATCATTGCTGCATCAATTAGTGATCAATGCAATTGTCAATCATTTTCAATGAAAGTTTGTCAACTATACACAATTTTGAATTAATGCTTGGTATTTGACTAAGTTTGAAAAACAACGAAGAAAATCTTGTAGGCCTATTCATAAGGCACCACAACATTCCACTATTCATTCTTAAAAACATGATGGCGTCGACATTATCAGCCTTTAGTCGAGATCGTAGGTCACTTATTAGAAGCTTTAGACACCCGAGAAATGTTCTCAAACAAACTAGTATTTACTTTTGTCTCTGATGTGACCTTTGCTGCGTGGGTGATATCGAGGCTAGGAAGGCTTGTCATCTCTGCTAAATTACCGAGTGAAAAGACAATCTTCTTTTCAATATCACGGTTCATTCCCTCAACTATACTCGTACTTATTACAAGCTTTGAATGCACTGATGTCTCTGTACTTTTGTTTGACGGAGAAAGTTGACATCAACAGTGACAGCCATGTACGAGGATGAATAATTTGTTTGTATTATATTTCGTGTCTAGTTATATGCCGGAGTCCTGATAGGAGTCCCTGAAGGAAAGAAGCAAATGAAGAAGGGAGAGGGTTTCTTCAAGACAAGAAAGAGCGGGTACACATGAAAAGGATAGCAAGTAGAGTGTCAACTCAAAACCTGTTAGCATGCAGTGAATATTTTTGTACCAAAAGATTCAGTTTTCCACGAAGATTATGCTGCTGAGATCATATTTGATCAATTTTTCAAGAAAAATGATAATTTTCTGCAAATTTATTCCTGTATCATGCATATTATCCAGACGATGCTACATATACTAGCATGAAGCTTATTAAATATTAAACAATGAATCTTTACGTATAGGAATCTTAAAATAATTAACTTAATAGGAAGTAAAGTTGATTGTCTAGGACGTTTCATGAACAGTGTTAAGCCATGCGGGAAGCTGAGAACTTATTCTGCTCAACTTCTGAGTTTGTATAGCTTAGCTAAAATGCTACAGGCTACGGATCTAGCTTACACTTGTCTGCCGGAATGCATTCTAATGAGTCAATAGAAATCACTGTGCACACTTGAGTAGCACAATGGTTAGAAAAAAGCTTGGTAAAGGAAACGCTTTTTCGAAATCAAACAAATAAACATGTTTTCTTTGTTTTTCAGTTTCGAAAACTGCTGCAATTGTCACTGTTTATTAATATTGTAAATGTCTGCAACAGACTCCTGATCAATATTTTGATATTTCGTCATTCAATAGTGCTGGAATATTTTACACTTGTGTCTCTGAATGTCTTTCATTGTGAGCATTGCAAAATGTGCTTTGCAATTGGCAACGAGCGACATTAGCTTAATTTCATGAAGTTTTTCGCCGTCATTACAAAATCCCGAAGTGAAAATTGAAATGTAATTTGACATGATAAATATTGCGAAATTTGATAAATATGCGAAATACGTACTTTACGCAGAAAATTAACTAGGCGTAACTGATGCGCAACAACACAAGCGCAACAAAAGTCATGTTCCAACATCAAACGAGCTCTTTGTTTGTTTTTAATCATTACTGTGGTGGAGAATCCGGATTCACATAAGGATGTGGTTGGGTCGAGTTGGTGATTGCGAATTAGCAACGGTTTGCTTCAAGGCCAGATGATGACAATCCAATGCGAAATGCGCACAAAGTAAACAGTTCAACTGACCCATGAACAGGAGAGTAGGCTAATCAAAGTAAAATTGAATTATGACAAATCTACCATATTATGCGTACCCCACAGAATTCGCTCGAGTACCCCCAAGGTGTACGCGTACCTCAGGTTGGGAACCCCTGGCATGGTGCATACATTGAATCGAATGTTAGCCACACGATGTGTGTTTTGGTGTGTGCGAAGTGATATCACAGCACGCACACCTCTCTCACTGCCTTTGTTGTCCTCTACTGACAGCTTATTGTTTGCCATTTCCAACAGCAAGCGATGCACGAATTATCCATTCGAAAAGGAGCAGGTTGTCTAATTCTGTGATGTGCCATTTTGATATTAAGGTTAGATATGATTCTTCCTTTCTAGGAAACCGAAGACACGCGCAGATAAATCTAATTCTGTGGCCTGCGCTTTGACTCACTACTGGAAATAGAAACTATGTGACATGCCACGCGTAATTCATGCGTAATTGCGGAACACCCCAAACATCTGTGGTTAAGACCAAAGACATTCTATTCTTCCACCAGCGTACATGCGCGCTGCACTTAAAGTCAGAAATCGCTTGATAATTAAATAATTAAGACAACTTCGACTATATAACAGGACTGCCGACAGATGTTGCAGCAATGTCACACATAGCCACGGATGTTTAGGGTCATGCGTAATTACGCGTAGTTTACGCGTATGAACGTGGCATGTCACCTAGTGGATCCACGAAGTTCGAGGTAGCATGATCATTTGAGCTTATAGAACTGGAGATACGAGCACTTTTTTGTTGAAGAAAAAACATTTTATACAACAACATTTAGGGTAATTTTTGTCTTTTCAACTTTGCATCGTTTTCTTTGAAAATTTGCATATAATTTTTCATGCTAAACTCGAAAATCATAGTGGCGACCACACCAAATGGCAAATGAGTATTTGCACAAGCTATTGTATATGCACTAGGCCTTATCGGTGTCTTCTGACCGATTCAGATGGACACTGTAGGTCGTTTTGCAAGATTTTGATATGATAGCTATAGTCAATCAAACAAAATTTCGCATGAATGACTCTACATCATTGTGTTTGATAATTCTGTGAGTTTTCATAAAATCCGGACGAAAAAGTGGTTTCAGCACTAATTTGAAGTCCTGAGAAAAATCAGAAGTCTGGTCGAAAGAACACAAGACATTTTCTTAAATTTACATTTGTAATTATCCATAGTTGTTTTTTCCTTTTGTTGCGACAACTGGACACACAAATGATGCATATGGTCAGTTGATATATTTATCCCATTATTCCGCTTTGAGGCTACTTCCAAGCGGACGTGTCTACCGCTTACACGAAAAAATGGTGTCACATCTACTTTGGCCATGACTAAAAGTGCTTGAGCGCAACAAAATTTTCTATCTTGGTGGCAAATTTTTGCAACTGATCTCCAACGAGCACTGTTTTCAATTTAAAACATTCATTAATTAACTCGCTATTTATAAGAGTCTATGCTATTCAATTAATTTGGTTGCTCTAGGCCTATACAGCCTCCCTGTGGGAACGAATCTTGCGAAAAACTGGCGAATGTCAGCTGCAGAATATCATGCTAAAGTTCAGTCATATTTGTGGCATATTCGTTGGCGAAGTTCGCCGGCGAAAAATTCGCGAATTCGCGCTCTGTATGCCATCTTTTACTTTTGACTTTCTCTCCTATTTTCTTAGTAATCCGCCTCTACAGCCGAGGCTCTATTTTCTCCTCACCTCCTCTCCGTCACCCACATATGGATAATCTATCTAAGAAATAAGTGAAGACTATCATTCTAAAGTTGATAATTATAAGAATATAGAGAATCCGCATATCAATTTCCATAACATCTCTTGACATTCAATAATTTACAACAATGACAAATACTTGAATAATATCATAGTATTTACTGCGACATTTATGGAAGATAAATACTTTTTTAGTTTAAGCCTTCGTGAATTAAAAAAGATCCCTTTTTATCAGATCAGACTGAGTATACATATGTGAAGGTAATATGCGAACATTACTACTTACCACTAATTTATAGTTGCTACAATATCCACGATTTCGCCGGTTGGCGAAAAATCAGCTCGCATTAGTAAACAAATATCTACCAACTAATTATAGCAACTTTTTCGCCACCTGTCGTTTTTTAATTTTACACATGTTTTTGGATAAATGATGACCATTTTCACATGCGGAGATAGTTTTTACACGAAAATGAACCTTTAAAAAAATTACCCACAATATCGCTACCTCGGCAGATAATATGTTGATATTAGCAAGATGCGTTCCCACAGGGCTGTTGCTGCATGAATTATTTTCAAAATCAAAGTTTTTTTGCTGAAGATGTAGGGCTAAATGTTGTCGGTTAGCCGCAATATGCATGAAAGGGTTAAAAAAAATCAATTCAATCTCTTGACAGCGTTGTACTGTTTACTTAGTCAAACTGGTTCCCCATTGTGATTGGATTACTTCATTTTCATTTTCATTGCCATGGAATATAGGCCTAATTATTTAGTTATTCACTAATGAATTATTCAAAGTTGATGTTTATAATTCAATGAAATCAGGAACACATTGCCATTGTATTTGTTACAGTCACACAGATCACTGCAGGTCAATTATATCCAAATGTGAGACGACTTCTTCACGACAAGAATATGAATTGTACATCGAAAGCGCTGGTGATTCAATAAGATGTCCATTTGCTGCTGCTAAAAAGAAAGTATTGACACAGTTCAACATTGCCTCAGTTCCTTCGAATATCATGTGAGCTGCTCCTCACACAATCTGTCTGTCGATGCGCGTGTTGGAAATGACGTGCTTTATTAATTGCTAGCAGCTGCTGTGAAGAAATCTGTTCGTTAAATGAAAGGACAAATGAAAGATGCTTGCGTCACGATGGGGGCTAAGTGCCAGATGATGTATGTAGGCCTACATGAACGAGCCGATCCGAATTATAGGCCTAACTCCTTACTAGAAGAGACGTTTAGCTTCATAACTGAATACCCGAGTTCCATAAGTGGACAGATTGAATAATGAAATTGATATTCAGTTGCAATTCTCATGTGAAACTTAGCGATATCATACAGGCGAGTTGTAAGTGATTGCAGGGGATAAAACGGGATAAATATATCAACTGACCATTGACAGTCATTTGTCAGACAAAAAGCTGACCACGGTGAACTGTGAACTCTCCAACACTTTTCTCTAAATTTCATCTCAGCTTGGTCGAACTGCTGAAAATTTTGTCGTGCACAAAAGCACTTTTAGTCATCACTACAATGTGACATGCCACGCTCAATCACGCGTAAACCACGTGTAATTACACATGACCCTAAACATCCGTGGCTATGCGGGACATTACTGCAACATCTGTTATATAAGCTAGTATAGTTGGCAGTCCTGTTATATAGACTTCGCGTCTCATGTGTCTGCATGTATCAGAGGCTGAACAATGTGATAGGACCTCAATTTCATGCTCAGGGAAGACAGAACATGCTTAGCGGTTCATCCGTGGTTCAAGCGGCAACGCAGACAGCCGCATAGACGACGCGCAAACTATAAACGCTCGCCCGCGCATATTCATAAACATTTCCCATGTTTATTAAACAGCATCAGATCAAGTGATCTCTGACTCTTTGTGCAGCGCGTATGTACGCGGGTAGAAGAATAGAATGTCCAACCACGGATGTTTGGGGTGTTCGGTAATTACGCGTGGCATGTCACCAGTGTGTCGTCATATAAAGAAAAAAAACATCATTTCTAAGTTACGAAATGTGCATCGATCGCAGATGACAAAAAATGGCATCGGTCAAGACAATTTTTGGGGAACAATGCGCTTCCACATATGATACTTTATTTGTATAATTCAAGGAGACACTTGAAAATTCTTCCTGAAGATAGAATAGTCCTACCTGTGCTTGGGCCAGGCTTTTTTGGCACTTTTTCTGCCTTGAGCTAAATTTTTCATGAAGAACACTTTGTTAGATTGATTTGAATTTATCATGACCGAAAAGATCCTCAGAATGTAGAAAAATTGGTTCAGGATAGGATTTTACAGACAAAAGATGTTTTTTGACAAATTAAAAATGGATTTTCCCAAATACAGAGTGAAAAAAATTTGTCTGCCTGCATTTTTATTTTGGGATCTCGTGAGGACGACGACTTGTGAAATGGGGCGAGGTTCCACATGCCTACACGTGGTACCTTAGGTTTAGATTGTCGCTTACTGAATTCATCACGAATCATGAAGATGCCTGATAATTAACCTACTACGAGATGCAAAGATGTGAGTGATGCGGAAAAATAGAAACATGCATATGAAGATTCACATTCACTCTCGATCATTACATCGACTTTCGATAGCTCAAACACATGCGAGTGAATTGGCCCATGAGCTACGATGTTGTATAAATTTACTGTTGTCTAATCTGTCGGTGTTTCTATTAGCTTGATTTTTTCGACATTTTTTACAGTCCATTCAATCTCGTTAAGCGGATTTCACTGTGCCACTCGAGGAGCAGTATGGTGTGGTTGAGAAAGCTTCGACTGCATCGCGCAGACCAATACCGGGAAGGAACATCAAACACTAAAATGATTAATAAATTTAGGACTGTCAGCTATAATTTCTAAAGCCTCCTCATTTCAGCTTTCTCAGGTCAGACATAGGCGTCCCTCAGTAGGCCTACGAGGTTATTTCCTTCCAGCATAACTCAGCGTTTGATTGAATAAATCTGGACAGTTAACCTTAAAACAGTGAAATAAAGCGTCCATTGTACGGGAGATGCATTGTAGCGTTTAAATAAAAAACAGTCGCTCCCTTCTTTCGGACAAATTTCCTTTATTGTTTTAAAAAACATATGTACAATCCGAAAGAAGGAGCGACTGTTTTTTATTTAAACGTCAAAACAGTGAATTCGCAGCAGTTGTACTTCAGTTTGAATTTTCGCCTTCATACTCCCCTACAACAACTGCGGAAACGAAGCTCCTATTTCAGCTCTCTTAACATCTGAGAGGTAAAACGCAAGGTACAAGAAAAACAAATTTATTCATGACAAATAGAGCAGTATTGGCACTTGATTGTTCAACTGTTTCAATTTATCACAGCTTGACGATAACCGGCACTCGGAATCCCTCAAAGCTGAAAAAGAGATAGACATATATGAAATTT
>CAJQUW010010410.1:0-11557 GCA_907163375.1 Prostheceraeus crozeri
CCTTCTAAATCCTAGACAGATTAGATATAAAATTTTTTCTGTTCTTATTACGCATTTTTATTGATTTACAATATTTTAACGACATTATAGAAAAAAAAACTTCAAACCGCAAATGCATTTCCTGTTATTAGCAATGTTCCCCATATGGGAACTGTGGGATCCAGTAAGGCATGAATATTGATAGAAATACAAGAAAAATGTCAGTTTTTCAGGAATACCGGAACGCCTATCACAAACTCGATCCTGTACATTATGAAATTTGAAATATCAAGTCTTTCAGTTAAATATTACACAACAACTGAAACATCAGCAGTATTAGATGCCTTAGGCTAAAAGTTTTATAGCAGGGTTATCGTACTCCCCCCCCCCCCCCAAATTTTTGTTTGTGATAGCTAATGAAGCAGTCAGTTCCACGATCGGTGTGCAATCGTACAGAGTATTTTACACATTGTCGACGGGTATTCCGTCTGCATACAACGCAGCGTCCTTGTGTTACTGTAATTGCCCTATGACCCACTCCATCATATCGAACACAACTGGGCAGCGGAACGTGGCGTCCTCTTTGATAATAATAATAATAATAAATCGTTTATTTCAAAAAAAAAAATCCCCAGTATTGGAAATCGTGGGGAACAGACATACAAAAGGAAATTAACAAATTCATTTATCTTGAAAGTAACAAGTAACAAACGGAAAATTATTAATAAAGTAGCAAACGTAGACGCAACTGCCGCGGCCACAAGAGCTAATTACATTGAAAATCCATCGATCTCAAGTTTTGACATGACGATCACAAATGATTTCTTTCGGATGGAGTTCATTGTATTTTGCAGCTGAAATTTCCGAGAATGACGAAGTCGGGAAGCAGTACCCCATGCAAAGGATGACTATCATCGGAAACTACTTGCTGAAACAATCTCCACCCAATCACAATACGTCGGTAGTCCAGGGGAATGAAAGAAGGACACATGCACCGGCTGGAACCACAAATAATACGATGACTTCGTTTTTGTATGCATTCGAGGATATCTGATTCTGCAACATTTAACTGTAGCAAAATAAAGCGCACAATATTTCTACAAAGAACCTCTGACACATGCGTTGTATATTTCAAATATCATCCTTGCTGAAAAATGGCCGTAGATCGTCTGAGAACATGTAGTCTGGATGACGCCCTTCCTCGAAATGCTGACAACATGAGGTTTCCAACTAAATGGTTGTTTAAAGATCACTCCCATCAACTTCATCTGATCAACCCTTCCTGATGCCATTAAGTTGGAAACCAGATAAGTCACAATTAGATGATGCAGTGATCATCATTGCTCACTTTTCTCAAATTTTGATGGTCCAGCGATTGGTTGCCATCAGTCGTACACACTTTGAACTGGCATCGAGAATTGGGCTTACAACGCCTCCCTGCCTAATGACGCCACATATAAATATGTCATCCGTCCTATTTCACCAAGCATTTGTCAGAAGAAATTTGTAATCAGACACAAAATTTGAATAAATGAGGCCGACTGATGATCCTTGGGGAATCCGCTGAGTTCCTTAAACAGCTTTCCGGCGTATTTGACCATCGTATTTCTGATAACGGTTAGAGAGTTAATTACCTATGAATGTCACTAAGAAAGATCGAATTATCTTGAAGCATTTTGTTGATGACAATACGATGATACACCCGATCGAATCCCATAGCCATATCGACGATATAAGATGGCTGCGTCAACATCAGGGTTGAAAGGGCATTTGCAATATATCACTTAATCAATAAGGGGCCACATTGCTGCGGAGCTGCGTTGTCGAAAAGGAAATTGATTGCAAATCTATGTTGTTTTCAATATCCCGGTTTTACACGGCGAAAACAGTCTTTTTTCACATAATTCGTGCTGTGCATTGGTAAGAGGGATATAGGTCGCCGTCTCCAATAAGTTCGGCTTTGAAGTTTCGGCAGAGGCACAACATCTGCAATCTTCCAAAGGTAAGGGAAATTTTGCAGTCTCAGACACTTGTTGAAAATTTTGCATAAGGATCTGGAAATGTACTGACGCCATCTTGACCCCAGAAATAATGGAATTCCAACCGACCCGCAAGATTTTCGAGATTAACACGCTTCTAAAGTTTTTCAACATCAAATTTTCAAAGAGGAAAGGAACGATGAATGGCAAAGAGGCATGACACTGGATCAATCTGCATAACAGACGAGTACTGAGAAGTAAGAAGAACAGTATATCAGTCACCGACGTATTGGAGCGCATTTTGACAACCAATTCCCGAGTCACTATATCGATCCAACACCTTCTTTAATGAATAATCCAATCGAAAAATTCTGGCATTTTCATGCGTCTACCCACATTAGCTTGCATTGAAGATTGCAGTTTTCACCTTGTCACGAGAAGTGAGCATATTCTCCCACTTACGGAACGATAGGCCGATAGCGTTATTACAGTCAATTTAAATGTTGAATTGATCACAGCTTATCTTTTCCACTGTTCTTGACATAGTCGAAAGGTAATTTCAGAGCCCATCCTTCAGCACTCTGTAGAAAGTACAACACATTTCATCAAATCCATTTCGAGAACAACATGTCGGAAGTCGAATGTCATTGAATTGATTCGCGAGAGAACAGAGATGGGAGTCCGAAAGTCAAATACCTTTCTGAAGTCATGCTTTTGGAACTCATTGACCAGTTCGAACTTGAACAACTACTGATCACTGGAAGCAAGGGGAGATGTAAGATGGTTCACGATAAGTTGTAGATAAATCTCTGACATCAAGATCCAAAGATCGAGTATGGAATAATCACGGTGTGGGCTCCTTTGACCAAGTTTGTTCAACGAAAACCAATTTCCCAAGGCTCAGATTAACTCTATTGAAATCGCCGACAACAATGAACGGAGTAAGCTATGTAAGTATCCAAATGACCATCCCAACAACGATGTAAATATACAAAAGCAGCTCGTCTAGACACCGAGTTTCAATGCTTGCCCATGTGGAAAGTATAGTAAAAGCAGGCAGACATGAGAAACCATTTTGTGCTGTCCTCAATTGCAAAAGTTCTACATCAGAATTTAATGATGTATCTTCCTAAGTACGCAGACCTGTAGCTGTTCTTTATCCAGGCGCAACTCGCCGCCTTTACCAGTCAGTCTATCAGCGCGGTGTATATAATTATCCATGCAAGTTAACGACGTGTACGTTTGGACAGAAGAAGAAAGCCAACTTTCGGTAACACAAATAAAATCACATTTTGCTTCCAAGATACGAAAGGCCGAAGAGTCATCAGTTTTATTCCATATTGACCTTGCATTTTGTTAAACATATAGACGGATGAGTACTCTGGCGTCGTGTAGCTGTCGCAGTACAATTTTCCCTCGACGTATAGTACATCTTCACCAGCTTCTCTACGGGACTCAATTCCTCCTCAATCGTCGTTCGTTGCTCCATCTGCAGGCAGATGTGAGGTCAGGTCCTTATGAAAGACATTTACCTGATCTCTAGAGCAGCACGCGTTTTCAAATTGCCGAACAGTTTAAGACAAGACAAGTATGCTTTGTCTTCATGTAGTCTTACAAGCGATTAACTTTGACTGAGTCTAGGTTTCCTCGCATTCTGTGCATCCACCCTTGCTCACAAGACGTATTAAACTAGAAAGTGACTAAGCACTGCTGTCTCTCAGACAGAAATTATTGGACAACAAATCAGTAACTACGTAGACTCATGCGTGGATAGGAGGGGATATCCTCTTCTTGATCATCTGAAACTGGATCGAAGGCTCGGTCAGACCAAACACAATGACATTGGACATTTTCTCTCGGCGTTTGATTCATGATTCCATCAATAGTCGAGTGGAATAATGGTCACTAGACGTCACAGTTTGACTGAGGCATTGAACTGTTTTCTTGTGCAAGAGCAACTAATTTCCTTCAGTTTCAAGAAGCTTGAACCATTAACGATTGCGATTAAATTGCACAAACTGTTATTCGATTTTGCAGGCATTACATTGATAAGACAAATTCATCACATGTTGGATATTGATTATGCAATGATTGGGGCAGCGAGAGCAGCCACGCCGCCCCCCAAAAAAACGAGAAAAAAAAAAAAAAAAAAAGAAAAAAAAAAAAAAAAGAACAGTCCCTTCTTCGCATGGAAGCTGTTCTCAAGAGCATACACTGCACACTTATTAATTCAGATCTGTGTCCAATCGTCAAGTTGCACATGCAGCAGCACATTACCAATTGCTTTGTTACGTCACGTTCGGCCCTTGCGATTCCATACCGACCACTGTACGTACAACGAAGAACTGAGATACGATTTCAGCAAACAAACACCTGGAAGGAACACGAAAAGTTAGGATACACTTAGTTTATTTCACTATCTTGAACCACGTCTGAGATTATATTTTTGGATATCACCAACACAGGAGGATCACGACCAATACAAAAATTTTTCACTCAAACCACAAGTTTAAGCAGTATAATCACGATATAATTAGTCACAGTGACGACAGACCAGAGCAGAACACACAACCGCCCGGCCCCCGCACGACTAGTTGGTCGTAATTAATTGATGTTACTATCAATAGCTATATACTATTACTATATACCTATTAACTATAACCTAAACAAAAAAACTCATTGATGTGCGGAGCCACCGACCACTACACTCATACACAAAACGCACTCTCTCTTCTGAATTGCAGGTAGTGTTTTTCGATTCCACTTGGGTGAAGAGCTCTCCCAGTAAGCAGTCGCCACGCAGCTATCAGCAGACGTTTATTCAGAAAAGAGTAAAGAGTGGCCATGCCCACGCACTTCTTTTGCGTACGAATAGTTGGACGTATATGCACCTAATAATCCAGGTCCATAAGATTCGAACACCAGACCCATTCCGATATTGTACTGTTTAGATACTGTCTCCGGATTGCGTGCGAATATTGTGACAGAGTCCAGTTCTTTCCCCATCGCCCTCGTTTGAATGGATCGGCTCATGCATATGAACTGTTCCGACATCGTATGTACGACTGAATTGTCCGTTCCACTTCACAAAGGCTAACTTTTCCATCACATGTGTAGTCGAATCGTTCCACGTTCTTTTTTTCTTGAATGTTTGTGTGCTTGGCATTTGATTTCAAACCATCTCCGGTTCGATTTTTCACCGAACTGTGCCTGTGGCCTTCCACCTGACTATTCACTCAAGGCTGCCATGAGAGTCGTGGCTAGTAAAAAAGTTGTCGAAATAAAATGCATGATCCTCCCACATCACTGTGTGCTCTGACAATATCAATCATTTCATTTATAATGCGGAATCCTAAAAGGACCTTGATACCCTCTTTCTTGCCTGCGTAGATTTCCATATGGTAAGGGGTACCCATTGGTAGAACATAAGCACCGAAAGTTTGTGCCCAAAGCGTATAGTTTGCCTTTGATAAACATTTTTGCCAACTATGTTTATCCATAATATAGGCTACCATCGATTCGTCTACTGATAGTCTATCGTGAAATTTTTTTATATTTGAACTTCGTCAGATTGGTATTGAATGCGACTCGAAGAACTCCTGAATTTTTTGCACATTTTATTTGCCGCGTACCGAGATTCTGATTGTCTGCTAAAGAATTCTTGACTGCAGATATTGAAACTCTATATGCGTGAAACATTGCATCAGCAACCAATTTTACCAAAACCTAAGATCAGGTTGAGTGGCCACAGATAATTTAATCCCTCTCAGAAGGAAGTTCATGATAACCATAGAGTAAAGAGAATACCAAGGAATTTGTATATTTCATCAAGGTCAACATTGAAATGAATTGCCTCAATTTCTTATCTCTGTGTAGCATATAGAAGAGTTTGGCGTTGTTTAGGACATCAGCCTCCATAATTCCGTCATCAAAAAACTGCTTCCATCATATCGTCATGAGATTGGTATGTTCGGGTACATTCATCGGCTGAATGGTACCCATGGAAGGGGGGCCTGAATTAATTGGGAGGGGCTCAGTCCTCTTAGCTCCCATACGATCCAGACCATTTTTCTTCCTCAATGATATTCACCTCCTGAGGACTGTGATGGTTTTACGTATCGAAATTCGACTTCCACTGTACCTGCTATCTGCCTCAAACGTGGTACTCGCTCTAGCATCATGCGACTATACCCTCCTCGTCGGCCTCTTTCAATGCGCTTGATCCCCGCTATCAGGAGGCAGAGATAATTTATAGCAATGAGGATTTTCACTTCTTCGAGATCTGAGCGATTGCGCGCGTCCCAGCTCTACATTCTATTGAATCGATCGAAGCTGCCGTAGTCCAGTCATGCGACGTGCCGATCTATGGCTTCCAACTTGCTTTGATCCATATGCTGACCAGAGCCATCTTGTAATGGTAAAGACTCTATAAATCCAATATGAAGCGCGAAACATGGAGCAGACGTAAAATGGAATGAACAAAGGATAAATACCACACGCGCATACAGTGGGATAATTCCCGCTTGTTCTTTTAGTGTACTCACAATCAGACCAAGAAAAAGTAGACCAAGATTTTGCGATTCTAATGGAATATGCTTTGGGCGTTTGCGCTCTGTTACTTTAAAACCCATTATGAGCCGAGCAGAGTGAACTTACAGTTGAATTATAATAAATGGGTAAAACGTCGCGCAATTTGAAATTACTATGCTCTACAACAACAAACAATCACGGTGATGATTGTGAGGTCAGGTGGCCTAGACGGCTATTCGGTCGTGCAGTGTTTAGAGATGGATTAGATAGCTGTGTTCGAACCCCTAATGCTTTTGATGTGTTGCGTCGTTACTCTAAGACCATTAGGCTCCTGCAGAGTGATTACATAGTGAATTATAATAAAAGGTAAAGTACGCGCAATTTGAGAATTACTAGTCTACAACAACCACGGTGATGAGATTGTGCAGGTCAGGTGGCGCTAGCGCTATCGCGTGCGTGTTCTAGAGGTGGATGACGCCTGCGTTCGAAACCCCAGAGACTTCCCGGCACAAATTTTTCTTTTTGTGGAACGAGGACGCTTGTTGCAAGTTATACTTTTATCGCTTTATCTTCCTTCAAGTTATTAGTATCGAGGTAATAAAGTTTGACATTAGACACAGAACATCGCAATTGCGCTGATTATATTTTCCGCGTATACTGACGTAGTAGTATGGCCAACTTAGAGTCCAAAGCCAAGCGTCCAATGTTTTCTCTACATAATAATCATCCAAGACATACGATGCTCCGCAGGAGTGATATTTAACTTGGTATATTATGTCACAATACTCCTAACAATACTGAGATGCGTTATAAAATCGCTCATTCCGCATAAGAAAAATGTAAATTTAGTAGTAGCACTTACCATAGATTTAAAACTGTTGTCCGTCTCCGTTTACTCCTTGTCATGACGTACGTTAACAGCTGACTTGACTTTTTTAAAATATGGACAGCATTGAAACAAAACCAAATACATCATTTAAGCGATCAAATTGGCGTCATAGACGTGTAGCACTCGAAATATTCCGAATCAAATGTCGTCTAATTTAGATTATATACAGTTGTGGCATACTATTACTGATGGTCACAACTGGAATCACCACAGTTTCCCGTACGGGAACATGCCCATACTTGGTGTTGCCGGTCTCATCACTAGATAATTCACCTACATTTTCTTTCCAGTTTAGATACTTTTAGAGTACAGTCTGTAATTAAGCATATAGTTTGTCAACTTGCTATGCCAATTAAGTTGGTATAAATCAACATCTAAATCAACCTATTTGTATTTCAAAAAATTGAAAAATGCGAAATTTTTTTTATATCTACAAAAAGTCTGCAATAGTTATCTTAGCATATTTAAATAAGTAAAAAAATTCTAAATAATCTTTTAAATAACTATTAGGCGACAACAACTAAAATGAAAAGCAGCAACCAAAAGGAAGCATTATTGTTTCTTTATAAAAGATGTTCCCAATGGGACAGCTGTGGGATGTAAAGAAGGTTAAGTTTCTTTTCATATATCCATATAGGTCTATAAAATGCTGATGGTTAAGCCCATTCATTCTCTAACTATATATCGGTGATATGTCAAATAAACCGACAATTGATAGGCTATTTCACATTTCTCAAAGACTATATGATGGCCTAATATGCCCTAAGGTATAATTTAAGTTTTTCAATGTATTTGCATTGAGGCAAGATTATATGCATGCCAGTAGGCCTAGATGCTCATAAAAATTTAAAACATACATGAACAATAAAATTTTGAGTAGGTAAAAAACCACGCGCTTCGTGTCACATGCACAGCACAAGGGTGAGGACACACTTTTTGATGTGTATTGTGACACGAAGCGTCGTGTGTTTTGCCTACTCAAATTTTATTGTACATTACTTTTATGAAGGGCAAATAAAGAGAAGGAGTGACCCGCTTGTTTTTTAGCACATGCCCAGAAAAAAATTGTTTTAACATATTTTTACATACAATACTGTCGAATAATCGATCATATCACAAGTTATGTTGCCATTTTCCGGTTGACCAATTCTGTGTAGAAGATCTTCGAAACCAGATCTATATGCTTGACCATCGAGTTCGTCAAGCGACTGTTTCCCGGACTAGAAAATCAAGGAGCTCATCAGTAATAATGAACAGCTATGCCGTTCAGCTTCGTGTGACTTTAAGTTTCGTAAACTCTAGACATGTCATGCATAATATTAACCTTCTTGTCCCACCCTTTCTGCTGATCATTCATAATTTTTCACATTATTATTCAATGATAAGGTATGGCATACTTAAATGGACTTCAAGTGTGCGAGGAATGATGATGCATGAAACCGCAATCAACCATCTTTTAAAATGAAATTACTACTACAATTGAATGTATTTTCATAATGTTGTCTTCATTTCTCTTCAATGCAAGTAATGAAGTATTTTGTAGTATTTCTGTGTCAACATGCAAACTAGAGATCGCCATTGCCAGCATTCTTTATTGTTTTAGTATAACTTTTTTTGCCGTATGAAAAACTTGATAAAACTTTTTCATTTTCTCTTCGTTTAAATTAAATTGGTAAAATATTTCATACAAATCCTAGTGTAGGCCTTTATTTCGCTTTTTCTATATATTGTTTGAGTCAGGGATGCGGAGTGGGAGTCCCGGAGTCTGATCATTTTGCTGAGTCCGGAGTCCTATCAAACGATAGGACTCCAGACTCCGGCCTATTAACTAATAACCCGATACATAATACAAGCAAATTATTTTATTCTCGGTAATGTATAGCAGTCACTGTCTTGATTCAACTATCTCCATCAAAACAAAAGTAAACAGAGACAACTCTCATGCAAAGCTGTAATAGTAGACCGGAAAGAAACCTTGATAGTGAAAAAAAGATTTGTCTTTTCACTCGATGATTTAGTAGATAAGACAAGCCTTCCTATCTCCTCGATCACACCCTACGCGCCAAAGTTCACATCAAGACAAAAAATTGAAATACTAGTTTTGTTTTAGAACATTACCTCTTACCTCACGTTAATCGTGGTGATGGCTCCTCAAAGCGCATATTAAATTCGAAAGGTGTAATCATAATTTTTTGGAGAAGTAATGGGGATTTTCCTGTCTGTAGAGACTGGAAGAAAACCGTGTGAAGGCCACATCAAACAAATGGAAGGAGCCGAGTCGATCAGTCAACTGAAAGCGACATTTGATCAACTTTCACGAAAAAATGATTGATAATTTGAATAAAGGATTGATCACTAAATATAGGTTCATGTAAGGCCTATATGAATCTATGATTCAGGCTTGCCAGTTATTTTTCCAAAAAAGCTTTATATACTTTCACCGGAGTCGAGTTCCCCCTTTCAAAGCCGAGTCCTATCAACCTCCCGGATTCGGAGTCGGAGTTCCCCATCAAAATATAGGACTCCGCATCCCTGGTTTGAACTGTAACTGTGTTAGGATATTTTTTGTCTCTCTCGTTAAAGAATCACGAAACGTTGATTCAAAAAATCTCATTAATTTGTTTTATTCCTGTGAAAGCTAGAGGCTATTCAAAATAATAAGATCATTAATTGATTAATTGAAGGTATCAATTGAAGGTGATACTTATTCATTAAGTATTAAAAAAATTAACTGAATTCTGATGCAATCTTAAATGGTAGGATATAGTTTCTGTTCAATTCTTTCATGTCGATTTGGTGTAGTATTTGAAGAGATGTAAACAAAAGCTTTTTGTCAAACATCATACCGAGAAGCAAACACAAGAAGGGCGTAACTGAATGACGGTAAAACTTATGTCCTATAAGTTGCAATTATATATAAATTGCATCATAAAAACAAAATTCAAAAGTGACAAGCAATTTAAATTGAGTTAATGAAAGAAATCTCATTATTATTTATAGCTACTGTCCATTGTATAATATATCATCCCAACTCTTCATGATGCATATTTTTTATATAAATCAGTCAATGAGTATGGAAGACATTTGTCATGGTAGATTCTCAACATCTTGATTCTATATCAAGCTCTCCCGAAAAATTAGCACATGATATCAACACTAATTTACAAAATTTAAGACCAGGAAAATTTAGCTTCCTGTACGAGCTTCCCCTTTTGACGAGCACACTTGGTATAATGGGTAAAAATCGTGATGTGACTTCGATTAGAATTTAATCGAGGTCCGAGTCGCGAGTTGTTCTCGATATAAGTTACATCAATTTTGATTGACTTTGGGACCGGGTACGTGTATGAAAGGAAAACAAGACATTTGTGCCATACAAGTTATTGATCACATTGTGTCAACAAATTGAAAATCTGATTATTATTTATGATAGTTTTAATTGGTTAATACTACATCATGGTATGCTTGTGTTAAAACAAAATAAGCTTAACATTGCAGTTAAAAGATGACAATTTTTAACATCCCACGCTCAAAACGTTATTCAATACATGATATAAAATCGTTACAAAACAATTTTTGCAAATAGCCAACAAAATTCATTTGAAAATCATCCAATGGAATGAGGTCTCCCGTTCATCTTAACAGGTGCTAAATTTGGACAAAAGGAATCTTGGTTCAAATTGCCGTTATATGCCCCATAATAAAATTGAATTTTTGCAACAAATACTATATTGAAACTTGGAAATACATTTATAGTCCCGCCAGGACGAAAAGCTTCTGCATGAACGAACACAGAATGTTCTACAGTATACCTATGACAGCTACTAAAATGCGCGCCTTCCGAGGTCTAAACTGTTCCTTATGATCTACAGACAAATCCAAGGAATAGACATGTAGTTGAGGGAAAATTTTCGACCAAATGTGTCTGCTGGTGGCTTGCTCCGACTATATGCGAGTTTGCGCCTATGATATGTCTTATATTGCGTTTTAATCCCTGCTAAGAACAAATTCATAACTTATTCGATAATAGCAAGAGTGGTTATAATGGCATAGAAGTTTATTGTCATACGCGTTCAGCACACATGACGTGCCATCCTCATAATAAAGGTTATATATACAAGGGAGAGTACAATCTACAAATTTTAATTTACAATTATACAATATAACAAACATTGTGTAT